>JANJYP010127447.1:0-16176 GCA_024605115.1 Rastrelliger brachysoma | reverse complement strand
GAGAGAGAGAGAGAGAGAGAGAGAGAGAGAGAGAGAGAGGTCCCTGGGCTGAAAGCCGGTAATTAGTGACGTGCCTCCCAACAGTAGAGCAGTCAGTCGCTGGGAGAGCGGCCCGGTGACAGATGATGAGGGGATCCGCCAAAACACCGGGGCGATGAGGAGGGGAGAGGACGGACGACAGAAAACCTTCTGCCGCAGAGGAAACCCAGATTAGGCTGATTTGACAAGCATCTCTACCGGCATCCCCCGGTGCGTACACACGGTGTCACCTATCCTGCGACTTCCACCTTCCTAACCCACCCACCTAACGACCACCCATCAGGTTGTGTGGTGACTTGGTGGTGTAGGGCGGAGCTTGACGCACGGACAGACGGCCGGACCCTTGTGTGAATGAGCTTTGAGGTGATCACCGTGGTCATCAGGTCGGTCTCCCTGTCCCCTCTTTGGGTATGTACATACAGCTTCAGTTTAGCGCAACCACTGCGTGTCTTCTCTGCAACCTGTCCGAGTGTACAAACAGAACTCCTGAAATCAGCAGTTTCGCGGGGAGGCTGTAAGTCTAATAATAGGCTAACACTACTTTGCTTCTGCGAATTGTCTGTTGCGCACAGAGCCATGCAGCTTGCAGAAGGGATGAACGCAGCAGGGTTGTGGCTATTAAATGTAAAGTAGGCTGTCAATATGCTTTCTAACTGCAGAGCGAAGAAATGCTGCCTCATTTATCAGCCTTCTGTCCTTTGCGCTATTCCAGCGGATGAAAGAACCCCAGGGAAAGGGGCGCCCCTGTGATTGGAGGAGGGTTGGATTCTCCCCGGCTGCTGACCTCCTGCTCCGGCGGCCAAATCCTCCCATCACCCGGCGTCACCTCTCCTCCCCAAGACTGAGAAGGACGGCGCCCACCGATGCGTCCGGCAGCCCCTGATGCTTGGCAGTGCTCCGGGGTTTTCCGGTCGGTGGGAGAGGCTCGAGCCGCGGCCGCGCGTTAGAATGCTGCGCCAGGTATTGCACGCGGGCCTGAGGACCTCCTTCCACGCGCTGGGCCGGTTCGTGGCAAGCCACCCGGTGTTCTTCGCCTCGGCTCCTGTGCTCCTCTCCATCCTGCTCGGGGCAAGTTTTAGTCGGTACCGGGTGGAGGAGGACGTGGAGAGCCTGCTCGCGCCCAAGCACAGCCTGGCCAAGATAGAGGGTAACTTGGTGGACAGCCTGTTCCCTGTGAACCGCTCCAAACACGCGCTCTACTCTGACCTGCAGACGCCGGGCCGGTACGGGCGCGTAATCGTCACTACCCGTAAAGGGAGCGTGCTGGACCCGGTTCATCTGGACACCATACTAAAGGTAAGTACGTTTATACATCAACACATTTTCAAACAATTTCTATAAAGTTGACGAGCATCAAAGAATATAATCCATGACAAATAAAATATAAGTGCTTCAAGTGACATCAATGTACGTTTACAGCCAATAAAAGTAAATTAAAGAAAATGAATGAAAATAAAGATATCAATTTAAAAGGTAGCCCAATACATAATTACTGTCCATGACTTGGACATTACAGAAAGCTCTATTCCTTAAGAGGTGTATTTTTTAATTAAATAACACTCACACACGTAGCAGCACAGTATTCACAAAAATGATTCATAAGCTTGGACATAGGCACATTCCACTAGAATTGTAACCATCACCACTACACATAAACAGTCACCTCCTTCATTTATGAATGAATGAAGGCCAAACTATCATGCACCTGTGTTACAGGTATTGTATAAAGTGTTCAGGTCAGCTAATGCAAAAGTTTTGATTTAAATTGTAAAATTGGAAACTATGGGGAAACTGTGGCTTTTGTTGTGGTGCCAAGTATTGTTTAGGAAAGGCTATATTTGGCCCACAGCTGCTATCTGTCTACAAATGTCCTATGGGACAACACACACTAAAATCCCCTTTGTACACTGCAGCTTCAGTGCCCTTTACTTTTGCAAATCATCTGCAGAATACACCTTTAAAATCAAACTAATTTCCTAGTTCCAGAAACATGCATGCACACACAGAGGTCAATATCCGTGGGCAAGCGCATATGTGGCATGTCTTCCTCCCCATTTTCAGTGATTGATTGTCATTTAGTAGAACAACACAGTCTCATTTCAAATAACCCTCACGACCCCTGTAGTTATGAAGCAGAGCATCTCAATTACAAAGCGGAGCTGGAGCTCGGAGGCTTCTGTCTCTAAGTTGGTTATTCCTAAATGGATTTATGAATATTAGCTTGACACCCCTGGAGCAATTAGCCAAATGATTTCATTAAGTTATGAGGTTGTAATCAAGGCATACTGATAATAAGCCTCAGATCCCCATTGTGCCTGCTGTGTATGTTTGTACATGCCCTGCCCTGTGTGCATGAGTGAGTGTGTATTACTTTCTCAAAGATGGTTATTGTGACCCATTTTGCTGATACCAAGAACACAGTATTGGTCCATAGAGGACTGCCACAGTTAGACTCAGGCTAGTTTAGGGCTGTGCACCATTTACCGCGACCACTTGTATGAGAGAAACAGGTTAGTCCATGCATACTAGATACTGCTGTGAAAGCCAATGTTACATAATGTTACACTGCTACACATAATCTGTTTTTCTTTTTTTGTGTGTCTTTGCTTGTTCCTAGCTGGTTTTGTTTATCTCTCCGTCAGGTTTTGAGATCCTACATTTCATGTTTTACCGACTCCCTGAGGATGGATGTAAACTTGTAGCATGCAGTAGGCTGTGTGTCAGTGGAGAAAGTCATACTAACAGTCATAATCAGAGCAAGAGCTAAACACATTTCCACTCACAAAGAGAGTAAGATTTGTGAGTCATACCCATTGACTATATTGTATTCTTGTCTATTTAAGCTTCGGTTAGTGAGAAAACTGGTAACTGTGTGTTGATATTCACCAATTTATCTGACAAATAACTATTTGAAGTTGGCCTCAGATGTTTTAAAAAGCTTTTTTTTTAACCTTTTAAGACCTCTTGCAGCAGCTGTCATTGTTCCAATGAAACCAGTTACCCTCAATAAACGGAAAAGCCACCAAACAACGACTCAGGAGCTCAGAAATGCAAAATGAATCTGCATAATTTTTTCAATTCCCCCAACAAGAAATTACCTCTGAATATTAACTTAAAACTATTAATGTTAACAGTAGGGCTGTGAAATCAAAACCTATGATGCACAAATAAAGGTCTTTTTAAACTAATACAAAAACAGGTGCTGTTCCGTTAATAATATATAAAAGTAAAGCAGAAGTGTTATTTGAGTTATATCCAGCTGTTTTATAGATGTACTATACATCCAGTATGTCTTATGGTAAAGTAGTGGCTGTTTATCAGGCCACTGAATTCAAATCAATAATCCGAGCCACTGACGTCTGCAAACCAAGGTTGCAACTAACAGTTATTATTGATTAATCTGTCAATTGCTTTCTCAATCAGTTACTTGTAAAATGTCAGTCAATAACGGAAAATGTTAATCACTGTTTACCAAAGCCCAAGATACCATACTTAAATGTTTTGTTCACAAGCCAAAGATATTCAGTATACTATGGAAATTGAGCTACTATACTATACTATACTATACTATACTATACTATACTATACTATACTATACTATACTATACTATACTATACTATACTATACTATACTATACTATACTATACTATACTATACTATACTATACATTCTATTCAGATTAGATTAAATACAACAGATGTTTTTAGTCATTCAGATGATATACTATACAGTGCACATCCAAACGAAATTTCGTTGCAGTGGCTCAAAAAATGATAGAAACTGGAATCAGAGAATCTGGATATTTTTTCACCCCCCCCCCCCTTACACGCACACACGCCCTCCTTCTCTTAAGTCAATGCACCATTCTGAGGTGGGAGACAGCTCTGCCCATTTACGTTGTGGCAGAGACTGGCATCAGGCCTGTTGCTAAGTAACCAGCTCTGTGGATGCTGGCACTGTTGTCCTCTTGCCATAGAAACGGAGGATGATTCTGAGACCACTATTACAGCGTAAAATACTAACACACACGTACTCCCCCACACTCTTCTTTGTCTTATTCACACAGACAAACAACTAAAAAGTGGAGGCGGACAAAGTAGCCAAATGAGCCTCACATACTTTGCAGAAAGTTTATTGGAACTTTTTTTGCTCTTGCCACAGTTTGTTTTTTTTTTTATTTTTTAGGGAAAAGTGGGCCACTGAGATGTTAATTTAATACACTTCTCTCTTTGTGTGTGTGTGTGTGTAGCTCCACAGGCGGATCTACCAGATGCAGGTGACAGTCCCAGCAACAGGCTTCAACAGCTTCAACTACTCCTTCTCCTACCTCTGTCTCCCTGATGACAAGAACGTCTGCATAATCGATGACATCATCCGTGCCATGGAGGAGATCCAGTCAGCTCGCACCTCCAACCGCTCTGTACCAATCCTGCGGTACCCGATCACACAGCTGGCAGATGGGCGACAGGCGTACATTGGTCATCAGCTGGGCGGTGTGCAGGGCTGGGGTCCCAGTGGGGCTGTGCGTGGTCCAGGGTCAGGAGCAAGAGGAGAAGGCGTGCGTTCCGCCAGGGCATTGCAGCTCACCTACTACCTCCAAGCCCGTGGTGGCCTGATGGACCGAGTGGCCAGCCAATGGGAAAAGGCCTTCTGTGCTGAGTTACAACACTTTGCGGCGTTGCACCCTAAGCTAGGGTTGTACCCCTCCGCCTCCTCATCTTTGAGGACAGACTTCCAGTTCTCATCAGTTCTGGCACGCCAACCACTGTTAGCTAGCTTGGGTGTGTGTGGTGTACTGGCTGTCCTCTGCTGTTCTATGAGGGACTGTGTGAGGTCTAAGCCCTGGTTGGGACTGCTGGCTTTGTTGTCAATCACACTGTCAGGTCTCACTGCTGCTGGGATCCTCAACTTGACTGGAGCCACCTACAACTCCACATACCTGGGCATCCCTTTCGTCATGCTCGGTAGGTTTACTTTATCTTATCAGTCTGTCTCTGTCCTTGTTGTCTTCCTCGCATTTATCTGGGTCTGGCCTCATCAGAAAAAAAGTTCAGAACACTTTTGGATATGCACTTTTTAAGTAAGTTATATTGCAGTTGCCAAGCACAGTGAAGCCTCGGAAACAACAATAGTGGATAAAAGCACTGAGAAATCAAAGACAGGTGAAGGTAATGCACAGCAGGAGGAAGGAAAGAGCCGCGGTGAATGCTACCATTGCTTTTATATTGCAGACTTCCTGGATTCACTGTTCTGTTTTTTCACTACCTATGATGGGTTTTGCAGGTGCCAGCTCCAGGCTGAATGCCATTTCAAAGTAGACAGACCATCAAAATGCCTGACAGGTGACTGGGTATGAACTTAAGTTACTGAGGGGAGATGGGGGGTTGGGGGGGGGGGGGGTGTGAAGGCTGTAACAACACATTTTGTGACTGGGGGCAAGAGAACTAAAACTAAAGCTTCATATAAAACAAGTTGGATATTTTGAAATGTAGTCTGAAATGTAGAACAAATCAGACCTGGTTCCAAAGGATTTCATTTGATTTTATAATGATAAATGTCCAATCTGACTTCTAGACGATTTCAATAAAAGGATTCACTTTAAGGGGTCAGTGTGCTTCAGAAACGATTGATGGGGCTACATCAGATAATTTTTTGTACTTTTGCCAAACCGACAATCACAAAAACAACTGTCCAGGTGCAGAGGTGAGAAAATGCACAGAATCTGAATTTTTTCCATGTACAAATGAGTGCAACACTATGAATTACAAAAAGAACCCCAAAAAATAACCAACATATCAAATTGACTCCATTCTTTTGCTCATCCACTTTCCAAATAACTTATACTACAAGGCCTTGTAGTCTATAGCTGAGTCTTGACTTTCTCATGATTGCAGATTTTGTCTGGACTACAAGCACCTGTCCAAATCCACCATTCATCAAGCTAACAAGTGCCCCCAAATGCACTTTTTACAAACTCCCAGAGTCCGTATCTAGGGTAGACCTCACTAGACTCTATTTGGAGGATTAACCATAATTTGCAGCACTATCACAGACCTGACATGATGAATGCCAGAATATTTATGACCAAACTCTTTTTAAACCCAAATAGATTGGGAATAAATTTTGTTTCTGAGGAATTTCAGTTATAAGTCTTCCTCCACTTCTTTTTGTTGATTTAGTTATACTGTATTTCCCAAAGTGAAAAATATATCAGTTAGTTAAGAAACCATTTCTGCTTTTAAAGCTACAGTGTCAGTTTGTGGAATTTAATGTAAATTGATATGCAGCAGCTCAGATGTAGAATAGGGATGATAAAGCATGAGTATTTGCGTGTATTTTATTCAGTACTAAGTTAACTTAGTAAAATTGTTTGTGTGGATGGAGACAAAAAAAAGGATAAAGACAACAGTAAATGAAAAGTGAACAAGCTATGAGCAAATTGAAAATCCACGCCATATGTGTGAAGGCGTACAGGCGGTTTATCCTGTCTGTATGCACACTGGATACTACTGTAGGGGGGTAAGCAGTCATGCACATGTAGTCTATACCTTACTCTGTAATGTGGAGGAGGAAAGGCTGATGTTATGCTTAAAATAACAGCGAAGAGAATAGCAAAGACAGGGGAATAGAGATAGAGAGGAGGCTCTATGAAATATCACCCTGAATGGGGAGCTGAGATAAAGATTCTCTGAGCCGAAAATGAAGTTAAACTGTAGTTAGAAGGAAGCAAGACAGGAGGTTTTTTTTGTCAGGATGCAAGTGGGCAGATAAAAAAAAAAAAAAGGTGGGAGGACATGTGAGGAGAGAAAAAAAAAGTGGCTGCACAGTTCAGAAGTGTATGTCTGTGTAGCTATGGGGACGGGGGGTGTTGAATATAAATTCAGCATTTTTTTTGTTGTTTTTATATAAAAAAAAAAGCTTATTTCTGTCATCTCTAAGAAGCTGTGTAATATTGGGCTTCACAAAAGAAAACTGATGTGCTGATGGTGGAAACTGTCGCCTGTTACATCAGCACATTTTGACAGGAGGTGTTGTTTGTACAAAGGAATAAATTAATACTGAAAATATTGTCTAATTCATTGTACAAGTTGTTTTAATATATTTCGGTATCCAATTTCAAAACATTTAAATCAGTAAGATTTAGCAGTTTTTAAGACTTTTAAAGAACTGATCAAAATGTGTCATTGAGGATCATGTTTTGTTTATTGTAGTCATTTTTGGAGATTTCTTTATGTTTATTTTTTATTAATAACTAACCTAGAGCTGAAACAATGAGCTGATTAGTTTACTGTTATGAATGTTAAATATTTAACATTGATAATTTGGGATAAAACAACACAATTAGATTAGGTTTGATTTCGGAAATTGTGATGTCATTTTTCATTTTTTCCATGACATTTTATAGAGTAAAAGATTAATCCATGAATGTGAACAATGTGATTAAACCAAGAATTTTCAGTGTTTTAAATCCACTTTAGGACACAACAGTAAAATTGAGGGACTGTGATGGTTCTCTACATCCTTAGCTCCAGTGTTTTTTTCTTCTGTGTCAGTGCCTGAATATGTGTATTTGTGTGTCCATGACTGTACATTCAGGCTCCGGTAAATATCAAAGTCCTTGGGCAACAGCCTCTCTTTCTACTCTCATCTTCTTTCTCAGCAACATTAACCTCTGCACCCCTTTCTCTGTTATGCACTCTCTAATTCGCTCGCTATCAAATATGTGCACGCACACACAGACACACAACAGATCAACAGATTTTCTCAATAGCTCCCACGCACAAAGTGTTGGTACGTTATGCCTTTGCTGAAGTGTTAAGTGTTTCACCATGGCGAGGTCACAGGAGGGAGAGGGAGGAGAGAGGAAGGGTTGGTGGGGTGAGGAGGAATTTCTAGTGTCACTGGTGACTCACTGGTACCATGGCAACCACGGAAGAGAAAAACCATTAAAAACCAACTGCTGCATGTGCATAAACATGTATGAGCATGCATACTGTATGAGACTAACTGGACATGCACATACAGGTGGTGCACTCAGTCACCTCAAATGGACACCGATCTATATGAGGTGTACTCTCTGTGGATGCAGTGCAATCCAATTTCTCAACTGGAATCTTTATGTCGCAAGGAAATTGCATTTCCATGGTGTCTTACATCTGTCAACACACATATTTCCTGCTCACTCAGGACTGAGATGTAACATTATGCAGAGATGGACTGACTCAACACCAGGCAGACTGAATTATTACACTTCTTTGTGCAACATGCTGATTCTTCAGAATGAATAAAATGAAGTCACCGGGGTGCAGTCAAAGAATCCTAAGAACAAGGAGACAGTGAGGTTGAAAATGAGCAAGTTTTATGGTACAGCACCTTTAAAGGAATCATTTTGTTTTTGAGGAATTCCACTTTTGCCTCCTAAACAAGTTGATGGATGACTGTAGGAGTCAGTGTGCAGTTTGGATATGTTGAACAGTGAGATTAGCATAATTTAGCTCATGTAGTCACTCTAACAAAACTTAGTTCTGTGATTTAAGCATTTATAAGTCATTGCTAAAATAAGATATCTGTACCGTTTGCTTTCTGTTTACATACACCCACAAGGACATTGAAGCAGCCATGCAAACTCAGACTTAAAAAATTCCCAAATCATTCTGAAATAATCTCTTAAAATCAAACAAGCTCTTTAAGGTTTGATCCACAGTTTAGTGTAATATAAATCCTTTCTATTTATGTCTATCAGGTCACGGACTCTTCGGCTCCTTCGAGATGCTGTCATCATGGAGGCGAACACGAGAAGACCAGCACGTGAAGGAACGAGTGGCAAGCGTTTTCGAGGATGTTATGCTGAGATTCTCTGGGTCTACCATGCTCCACCTGATGACCCTGGGCCTGGCTGCCTCGCCGCTCACAAACATGGAGGCTGTCCGACTTTTCTGCCGCACCGCTGCTTTGGCAGTCTGCATAAGCTACGTTTACATGCTGTCCTTTTACAGTTCCTGTCTGGTGTTCACTGGATACTTGGAGACTGGATACAGACACGGCTGCTTTTGCCGGAGAGTTCCCAAACCAGACCGGCTGGACTCTAAACCGGCCTGGTACAGATGTCTTATGTACACACGTTACCAGGATGAAACACAGACAACCAACACGTCACATGCAGTTGGTCACAGTCACGCTCACACACCAAACCCTAACCTAACTCACACACATACGCACACACACCCGCACACAGCAAACAACCCCACTGCACATGGACACGCACATGTGGCTAACTCGACACAGTCACATCCACACCCTCATACACACCCGACATCTACCACTGACCCTCATCCTCAGGACTCTCACCTGCTGCTGGGGTGTGTGAGACGTTGCTACGGAGACTGGATCACTAACACCTATGTCAAACCCTTTGTGGTTTTGCTGTATCTGGTTTACATCTCCTTTGGATTGATGGGCTTTCTGCAGGTGAGGCACAGAAAGCATTGACAACATATAAATATGGATGTCATAACAGCGCTTCAAAAGTGAAGCCAAAACATATTGATCATTTGTCTGGTTGTTGGCTGTAGTATAGATCATAAATCTCATCCCCTTTATACTAGCAAGTGGGACAAACCAAGAAATCAAAGTACCAAGATAGTTTTTGACATTTTATGTCATCCTTATTGCACTGATATTTGTCCAAGTGCTCTTTTTTTTCCTGTTAAGCTGTTTTGAATCAGTTAAAAGCGGCAGGAGAGTTTGACTGTACTGTGCAGATTCTGGCTCCAAATGACATTACACAACCAATATGGCTGCTCCTGGAAAGGAGATATTTTGGCTTCATTTTGCCATAGCAGTAGGGAGTGGAGACACGCCATCCATATTTATACACACACACACACACACACACACACACACAAACACACACACACACACACACACACACACACACACACACACACACACACACACAGTACAGTGATGATCGCTAGAGGGTATCCATGTGATGTCGCATACTCAGCACCTGCCATCACGCCTTCACATGAAAAACAAAAAAAAGTAAGACACTGCTGAAGTGTTAAAAGCTGTTATGCAATCACTGCAATTACACACTGCTGGCAGCTAAACAGTGGAGAAGCTACATGAAGCGAATACTTTCTGAAGCCTCTTAGAATTTCAGCTTCATCTCTCATTTTCTGCAGCTATAACTTATGTGACGGTCAAATTAAAGGATTTGCATGTTTGCATGATCAGTCAATAGAAATTGATATGTAAAATTAATTATTAGAACATTTATTATTGTTCGAGTACAAGAGCCACCACCTTGTTAGTGTAGTTTTATACTCACAGATGACAAACTGTAGCACTGCTTCATTGAGAACTATGGATTTGATTTATAACTGCATACAATTATGATCCACTGTTGTGTAATATTTACTAATAAATCCCACAATTTTCTGTGTATGAATCTGCAAGAATCCTTCAGATTACAGCTGCATTTCCATGAATATCAAATCTAAAAAGAACATTACATTTGGCACAAAAACAGCATCAACTGTAGCATTTTAAAATGTTATTTGTGAAATAGCCATTAGACAGTATGATATTTAGATGCACTCTCTGATCTACAGATAACTCCTGTGGTTGAAAAGGACACAGAAGTATGATTTTCTTTCACTACAAAACTTTCTTTGCTTTTATTTTAACTTCATATTTGTGCCATGAGCTTTAGGTATCTGTTTGTTTTCCTTTCAGTTATGAAATGCTAGCCCTTTACATTGCACACACACAAACACACAGTTGAGTGTTTAACAAATAATATCCTCTTGTTGACAGGTTACCCAAGGTTCTGACCCTAGTGCGCTGGTTGCCATGGATACAGCAACAGTATTGTACACCCGTGCCCAGCAGCGTTATTTCAGCTCATACTCTCCTGTCATTGGATTCTATATTTATGAAAGTGCCCCCTACTGGAATGCCACAGTGCAGCGAGACCTGCTGGAATACGCCAAAGGCTTCCAGCGAATCAGCTGGCTAGAAGCATACTTAAACTACCTATCAGAACGCAACCAGTCCACCAGCCAGCCGCGGGAAAACTTCACCCGCACGCTCCGCCACTCTTTCCTTCGTGAGCCACAGTTTGCCCACTTTGTGGATGACATCATATTTGCAGAGCGTGGCCACGGTGAGGAGCCTGACATGGCAGCTTCCCGCATCTTCCTGGTGGCCAAGACGACTGAGAACAAGCGTGAGGAGATGTCAGTGCTGTTAGACACGCTGCGACGCCTGTCACTGACTTCACGAGTCCGCTTCTTAATCTTCAACCCCTCCTTTGTCTACCTGGACCGCTACGCTGCAGCAGTCAGCTCCCCGCTCAGACATTCACTGCTGGCGGTGCTCTTCCTGTTGGGTCTGTCCTCTCTGGCTGTTGTGGAGCCTCTGGTCTCTGTGTGGCTGGGCCTCACCCTGCTGTCTGTCCAGTTCGGGGTGTTGGGTTTCATGACTTTATGGGGCGTGGAGCTGGACTGCATGTCTGTTTTATGTCTGATCTCAGCCCTGGGACACTCGGCAGACTGCAGTGGCCCCCTCCTTTGTGGCTTTGCATCAGGTCGGGGTGAAAGCAGGACTCGCTGGGTGAGAGTGGCCCTGGAGAGACATGGGGTGCCCTCTCTACAGACACTCATCTGCTACAGTGCCGCTTTGGTGCCTGTGGGCTCCATACGCTCCAACCTCACACGCACACTCTTTCGTTGCCTCACCCTCACGGCCGGCTGCTCGGCCCTACACACGCTGGCTTTCCTGCCCACCCTCCTCACCTTCCTTCCCCCCTCAAAGAGCCGGGGCCACCGGGCAGGAGGAGAGGGGCAGAGACAGGAAGTAGAATGTGTGGAGATGAACGACAGCACACGAGTGGTTGACCAGATAACTACTGTCTGAGTATGGGGTGATGTTGTTTGTTCAGCCCTTCGGTTGCCATGGTGACTACTGGCTACGAATTGGTTCACTGTAGTCTGAGCAGCGACTGTGCATGCTGCAGACATGAATGCTGATACTTATGGAGAGAGAGAGAGAATAAGAGTGTAACAGAGAAATATAGCCAGAAACATAGAAGGGAAGGTCAATAGAAAGCATTTAAACATGTAAAGGAAGCTAGTTAGGACAAGGAAAGAGAGAGAAAGATGGATATCCAATGTAGAGTATCCATGGTTACCTGCTTGTTGCTAGTGCTGTGTGGCATGTGAATGAGCTCTTTACCAAACAGCCAACAAGGAGTGGAGGCTCAGCTGAGGTCGAGCCTGGATGTGATGTTATTAAAGAGGAGTGCCACACTTTTCACGTCTCCAAAATTTTGCTTTTGATCCAACCACATTGTTTGGCTACTGCTATTTGTTTGCCATATCACGTTGCACAAATACAGCTACAATGACATGAGGCAATCATCTGTATGACTTGAGTATTTCTACTTTAATGCTGGACAAATAAAGTCAAATAAAAAAACAAAACAAAACATGGTCTTAAGTGATTTTAGCTTTGGTTAAGATAATACTTTTTTTGTGCATTTTAACCATTAAACACACGATTGAAAGACGTGAGGGGTAACCTGATGTCAACCTTTTCAGAATGCTACAATGTCTACAAGATATAAAGTCAATTAAAGGTATAAGTGCAGTGACTTTAATTCAAACAGTTATGTCAGGGTCATATGTTTTGACGGCAAGGCAACAGAAAAAAATCCCTNAATGTCTACAAGATATAAAGTCAATTAAAGGTATAAGTGCAGCGACTTTAATTCAAACAGTTATGTCAGGGTCATATGTTTTGATGGCAAGGCAACAGAAAAAAATCCCAAGTCTTTGAAAACTTTTTTTTTCTTATTTTCTTCATAGTCTAAAGCCGGTTATGAGGCTGATTCATTGCTGTAAAGGTTAGAAGAAGTTCATATGAATTTCAAAGTTGGTTTGGTTTTATCTGCTAATGTCATGCCACTGAGATTTTTTTTGCACTCCGATTCAGGGAGAATTAACAGATATTTTTCACAGCACTTAAATTATTCTCTTTTCAGAAATAATGTTACATAAAGCATGGCATCAATAGCTTTCTACTCCCTGTGAAAACTTGACAGGGAGTTCTGTATCGCTTGTACTCATTCCTTTATCATAATTATACCAAACACACTCTGAAATTTTAAGTTCTGTTTTCTCAGTTGTGTTTCCTGACACTGTCAGTGCTCACATAGTTTTTTTTTTGACCAGCTGAGACTCTGCAGAGTGATCAGATTGTCTGTTTCTCTTTAACAGATGTTGAATGTGATTTACTGTTGTGTCCTGTTGTTTTGGCAGTTCAGTGTAGAGAGAGAACTGTACAAATACAACATAAACCTAAACTACATTACAGGATATTTTCAAGATGTTGATGTAGTGCAAGAAGGAGACAAAGCTCCAAAACCACAACTGCAACATCCAAAATTAATAGTGGTAACAACAAACAAATACAGTTCATTACAAAGTCCACATTTTAGTAAAATAAACTATGGAGATTATAAAACACAAGACACAGAGACAATATTAAACCCCTTTTGGTAAAGCGTGATTTAAAATAATTACACCTACTAACTATGTTATAAGTCAAAACTGAAATGAGTTATTGTGACATTTACAGCATGATCAAAAAGTGGCAGAATTCACACTGGATGGACACAAAATGTATTTTTTTTTCTTTAAAAATCTGTATTCATTCACTGGAAATATCAGATTTCTTAGTTGAAGTGAGCATGGATTTTCAATCAGTGCTAAAAGCATCACTATTATAGTGGATTTGAGAGCAAATTCATTCATTGGGAAATGACGTTAGCACCTACACTAGTGTTTCCTCAGATCCATAAATCAATTTGATTGAAACCATTGTTCTCTTTCAACCAACTGTGATTCTCTCCCCTGAAGGGAAAGCGCTTGTTGCCTTTTCTCTTTTATTCTTGAATTCATCTCTGTGGTTGAAGGTCTGTGTGTAGGAGCGTTCGCTATTGTTAATCTGCGCTCCTCTGACACCTGCCTGAATGAAAGTATTGTTCATCCTCTGCACACACTCCGAACCATCAGTAAGATGAGGACATGTTCTTTCACCAGCTTCCCAGCATGAATACGGCCAATTGGTTTTTCTGCTGAATGCACTGTCAAATTGGATACTGCAATTGAAGACATGATACTTAAACAATTATAGCCCTGAATAAATATATTTCTAAATATGGGGCAATCATACTTCTCTGCTACACATAGAAATGGTAGAATGTAGAAAATGTTTGAAAGCTACTTGCCACTTGGCAGCTATTTCACTGAAGACAGTTTTTTCTCCAGTGGTGTTTTTAGACAATCCTGCCTTCCAAAACAACCCAGAGAAGGGTATAAGAGTCAAGTTTGAGGTCACTTTGAAGTTCTTTCTATAAAAGGTGTGTAATGCCTGAAACAAGTTCTTCTATTATTAGCGCAAACATGACGCCAACAGTAAATCATAGCTGTCAATCAACGCACGGCATAACAATACTTGCATGTGTTTTCAAGAAATTTAAAACCATAATTGTAAAACCTCACGATAATGCTTGAGATAACGTCAGAGTCAAGCTATGTTGTATTTGTGTAGCCAAATACATAAATCAAAAATATGCCTCAGGAGACTTAACAAGATGATCGACATAATTATTCAGATTCATCCTCAGTAACCCACAGATAGCTATGTGAAGCAAATGACATGGAGATATTTCAGCCCGAATTGCTGGACTGACATGAACAATTGACCAACGGACTATAATTTACATCCATAGAGCTATGCTTGCAAATGCGTATAGTAAAATCAAGATATAGTACCACATTAATACATCAATATTAATATCTCTGTTTGGTTCTGCACTGCAATTAATTACCAGTTTCTAACCTTGTTAACTTCAGTTGTCTGTGTGTGTCACTAAGCTACTAAAACATTTGCATATGTCTTACATACTAAAACCTTTTTTTTTTGTCCTAACTCTCTTAGCCTTTAGGCTTTCTTCTACATAAAATATTTGAGTGTAGGTGTTAGACTCTCTCAGGGAGATTTTGGCAAGACATGCAGGTGTTTCTGAACCTTATGTATTGCACCTAACCTGTGATCTTTCAGCATGGGCCTGTCAATATAAATGCTAGACTCTTTCCTGCTGCTATGTAGAGGCATATGCCATTGTCTTCACATCACACATACAGTAGACCTGCTTTCACAAAAATAGTTTGCACTTAGACATTTATATATTTGTATTTCTACCCAGATGTGGTCGATTCTCAGTTTGAATACTTCTCTGCCTCTCACTGCACCATGTGACAAGGATACTCTTATGACTGTCATGCTCCCATACATAGAACCACAGGTGATTGAAAAAGAATTATTCAGAGGTTGACAAAAAACAAAAAACAAGGGAAAAAAAGACACGCATTTGTTTTAATGTCATTGTGAGGGCCATGCTTGCTTAATAACCTTAACTTTAAAACCAAGTCATAACCCTAAAATGGCCCTTTGAAGTTCTGAGGACTGGCCAAAATGTCCTCACAGCTGATATAGGTTTTCTTAGATAGACACACACACACACACACACACACACACACACACACACACACACACACACACACACACACACACACACACACACACACAAACACACAGACAAGTAACTCACCCAGAAGTGCTGTGTCACTGAAGAGGAGTAGTAACATGCTGCGGTTCTGCTTTGCTCCACTGATCTGATACCATTTTGTTACATCTAAGTAAAAATGAACAAAGGGGGACACTTGATCCCCACAGGGAAAAAAAAAAATCAGTGTAGTCTTTATTGCCCCCTTCTGGTTACTGGTAAATCACTATTGTGCCTCACCCATATCCACTCACATGCAGGACCGACAAGTGTAGGCACACCATCCTTGACTTCAAGACCTGTGTTGCCCTGAGGCTGCTTTTGTCTTGTTTGGATTCATTTTATGTATGACGTCAGATACCATTCCACAGATTCACAGCCTAGCCATCGGTGTGTCTGTGTGTGTCTGTGTGCACGCGTGTGTGTGTGTGTATACAAGTGTGAACGACAGAGAAAGGAAGAGAGAAAAGATGTTTGACTGGTTTGTCAACTTGAATCC
>JANJYP010127398.1:0-17504 GCA_024605115.1 Rastrelliger brachysoma | reverse complement strand
GAGAGACACATTGAGAGTAAAGCCATGACTTTGGTTAACAGTAAACACACCACTGAGAGCTCATTAGAGTAGCTCTCTCCTCTCCTTGCTGCACTGCTCCAGTGGCAGGGCTTTAGCTCCAGCCATATCTGGCATTCAGCAACAAGCTAATTAGCGGCTAGCTCTCATTACAGTCAGGCTAGTGAGCGCAACCCCTTTCCAACACATCATCTGTAGCCTGTCAGAAACACAGCATGCGTGTTATAGTTCCAAACAGACTCAGATTGGAAGAGGCTAAGTAAAGTGCTTTGCTAAATAGACAATGTTAGCCTCTATTTATCCCAGGCTCATCAAAATGACATTCATGTGTTGTAATGGCCTGTGCTACATCAGTTATTAAACTTGCCTGACATCCTTTGAGGGTCAGGAGCATTTTATGTCTTTTAATGTCAACGTCATCCCTTCAAAATAATTCTTCAAATTTAGGCTTGCACTCCTATTGCATCAACTGGAAATATGTAGAATAGAACATTAACCAGTTTTTCCACGTAGATATTGTTACTTCAGCTTGATTGAAGTAATGCATACATCGCCAATTAGAGTATGTTTAGGTCACTGAAGGGAGACTGTCTTCTGCAGAATAATGACAGCATTGGTAATTTGATTAAACAAGTTAAAAATGGCTGAGTATTTGCATTCAGATTCAAATCAGGTTGTGATACATTTCTCAGGGTAGAAACAAGTTAAGATATTAAGACGTGGGTCCATTTGCACATCCTACCAAAAGTCTATTGGTCTTCTTTAACTATGGCTGTGATCTTTCATTACCCTTAAAAGCAGTTTAGCTGCCTCATTACCAGTTACAGCTCAAGTCACAGATTGAGTTCCTCACAACAAGGTGAACTCACTTTAAAAATTCCAAAAATTGCATTTTTTTAGGCAGAGACTCACTCTCTTATTCATTTAATCCATATTCCCAGTGAGCACAGTTCACTCTGAACAACATCCAGTTTCAAGATATCCTGTTATGCAGCCAATATATTTTTCATTGGTCTACAGAGAAACTCACATTTCTCTTGTTGCATCATCTACAGTATATCTAATATGTAATGCAATATGAAGCACCGACCGAGCACTACTGAGGGTTGAGCAACCTCTCTGCCTAAGCATTAGCTCTCCTTTTAATAAATCCTGTTGCATATTCTTGTCATCTTGAATGTCTTCACTCAATTGATACAGTACAGTACAGAAAGGTGTGGGAGTGTAATGAATATAAAAGTGTACATCAAGAGGTACAGCAATGGGTATCACAATGGAATTCCTAAGAACTGTCACCATGTGGTGAGAAAAGGTTGAATCAAAGACTAGAAATTCTTTTATGTGAGACTACAAAGCGCTCTCAGGAAGTTCGAGAGACAGACTTGGGAATTTCCTGGTGTTGAGGACAGAACATGTGCCATCAATATGACTGCCGTTGCTAGGTTATTTTATTGCATCCAGATTCTCATGTCATTCTAATCACATTTTCATTGTTTTTAACACTCTAACAAGGTGGCAGTTTGACTTTGCATCTGCTATAAATTCAACCTTTATTAAGAATGCAGTGCCCCAGGTAAGTAACATCAACTAAGCCCAGGTAGCTAAATATATTACCCCAAAACAAATATCTCATAAATAAGACAGTTTAAGATGCTATCAAAACTGTGGGGTAAATAGTAGGAAATTGTTTACAGCTTAATAAGGGGAATGAATCATCGGAAATGAGCAAAACATGTTTAAGAAAACAAGTCCCCATATAATTACTCCACAAGGTTAAATATAACACTATTACTATACATTATTATCATGCAGTATGCAGTAGTACACACAAGACCAACTCCATATGTTAAACAAAAGGAACCATGCATCCTTAATCAAAAAGGCTATTCATCACACAGACTACATTCACCATAATGATGCGCATAGATAAGGAGATAATAAGGTAAATGAGAGGGAGAGTTAAAATAATACCGTAGCCAGCACGGTTCATGCACTGTTGCACTGCTGATGAATGATACAGGTCTCTCTTCCTTCTACAGCTCCTTTCTCTTTTCTTCCTTTCCCATTTGCCCACTGCAGTCCCCTGCCTCTTTCATGTTAAGGGAAATAGGAATGTGTGGCAGAACAGAAAAATATCTCTAACTGTTGTTTCAGATGTTATTTGAAAAATAATATTTATAGTCAATAAGATGTATGTACATGACCCATAGAGTATTGTACAGAGACAAATGTAGATAAAATATACACAGACCATAAAACAGATGCAGACAAACACATGAGCCTCTCAAAACTCACCTGTTGGAGCTGGCAGATGGTTCTGCCCTGGAGAACTAATAACAGAACAATAGCCAATTAAGGAGTGACGGAGGAGCTGAGGGGGCCAAGACAGTTCACGGATAGATTCAGTCAATTAGTCAAATGCTCCATTAGGAGACTGTCCAGAGACGCCATGTTGATTGCCTTCTATTATCCACGCCAATCCACAGTTTTTGATTTAGAATATGTGATTATCACATATATACAAGTCCTGATATCATATTGAGAGGTATTTCAAATGCTAACAATGACTTATAACCTCGATTGTCTGTTTCTAAGAGTTAACCTAATCAACCTAAATTGTTGGTATTAATTGCAAAAAGAGAAAATATGAGAGATAGTGTAACCTTAGAAGGCTGTAATTTTATGACATTACTCTATCAGGCATCTTCTACACCATATTTTCACACCTGTGCATGCACATGCACACACACCTACACAGAGCAATCTTTCCGAAAGCTGAGAAAAGCTTAGAAAAAAAGATGTCAAATCTCTCAGTCTTTTTCTCTCTCACACACAAACATAATACAAAAATGTTCATGCATTAAACATGCACACGCATGTATGCTAAACCACATAAACACACCCACACACAGTATGATGACTCTGCCATCTATCTCCTCTGTGTACAGCACGCAGCGGTTCATACACACCGTCACACATTCCTTGTGTTGAGATCAAAGATACGGTGTCTTCAGATGTGCCCTTCCCTTCTTCATGACCTTAAGCTGTCGGTGTTATCTGCTCCAGACATACACACAAACACACAGAGAGCATCCGCATAAGCGCACTTTGCCTCAAACACACATGCATGCATACTAACGAATCTCATAGAGGCAATTACAGAGCTGAGCCCTTCATGTTGGCTGGCTATCAAATGTTTTCCTCCCCTCTCTCAATATTGTGTTAGTGTGTATTTGTGCTTTTTTCCACAGGAGCCAGCAAGATGGTTACCTTTATGGTTCTGGGTTCATGCCTGTATATGCCAAACAGAAATCTAAAATTTTGTTTTATTTTGGTGCAGGTTTTAGGGTGACTATTTTTATATCTATAAGTGTCAATTTCTGTGAAACTTTAGATGTATTTCATGTGCTGCTCTGTCTCGCTATTGTTCTTGCTCTGTGTGTGGACTTGTGTTGAGTTATTGCCTGCTCAGTTCTATATGTCCTCACATGAATGTCTTTTGCGTTGGCATAAAACAAGAAATAAAGTAACTTGTTGCTTACAGTCACATAACCTGGTAACAGCAACCATAGCAACCCATCGCAGCCAGCCACTTTGCATACAAATGCTTGTGACAAAAGTGTGTTTGCATGTGTGAGTATGTGTGTGAGTATGCATAAGAAGAGCTGGTGCCAGTTTGCTGGTGGGTGGCAACACAAATTTAGCTGTGTGTCTGTGTGTACGTGTTCTCGCCTGTACACATGAGTACATGTACATGTGAAGGGTAGAGAGGAAGAAATAGGGAACTGGTGAGAAAGAGAAAAGACTGAGAGCACAGAGACCAATTAAAATTTTACACGCCTTTTGATTTCAGTGTGAATACACTATGAGCGGAGGCCAGCACTTGATCTGTGCATCAGATGTTACTTATGTTTCAGGCTTTTATGTATGAAAATGATGGTAAGCCTTTTTTCTGTCTCCTGTAGTTTCTTCATAAACAGCACTTAAGATTTTCATCATCCTTGGCAATAAAGGCCTACTTGATTGTTAATATGTTATGGTTGTGGTTCACAGTATGTGTCCTCCCAGTTGCGTTCTCCAAAGGTCCTCCAGAGGCCCTCAGACTTTTCTCTATTTTTGTTTGGACTGGACTTAGTGGGAGAAAGCTGATTTGAGTTGCGTCTTTAAGTGACTATCTTGCATGATCATTATTTGGGTTGCTTATTTTGGTTGGTCTCGCTTTGCTTCACCCTCGTCTGGCATTGCACTACTCAGTGTATATATTCAGTGATAAAGAGTATTCTGTGTTTTTTGAATGTGCTCCCTGGTCACCAATGGTTTGTGATAACTGCACTTGCTTTTTGTGTTTCTTTTTTTGGGCAGTGCTTGAGCTTGGTATTGTTTATTCCTCTGAGCCCGGGGTTGTATAGTTTTATCTCTATCTTGCTTTGGTTTTGTTCTTGTCAGTTGGTAACCTTTTGTGTTCCTCGTGAGTTCCTGCAGTTCTGCCCAGCCTGCTTATCTGTCCTGTGTTATCCTCATCACCCTTGCCCTGTTTTTTTCCTGCCACACCTTCTTAATCACTTTGTTACCTGATCATCCTTACTCGGATCCTCGCTCACCTCAGGTGGGCTTTATTTTCAGATTAGTCCATACCTATATATACCTGTCTGTTCTCTTATTTGTCGTCAGATCATTGCCTATGTTTCAGGTCCAGTGTTGGTTTCTTGTCTCATGCCAGCCTGTTGCTTGTGCCTTCTGTTATTTGCCTCCAGAACTCAAAGTAAATATCTTAAATCAGTAATTCTGCTTTGGTTTCTGTATTTGTGTCCACCTGTTCCACTACCTGTGACATAATGTTTTTTTAATAATTAAAACATTCAGTAGATTAATGCATGCAGACTTTGAATAACAACTGAAAACAGCAAAAATGAGTGAGATAACAGTAACTAATGTGACCTCCAGTACTTGTCATAAAACAAAGTTAGAATTAAATTTTAATTGTTCCTGTATGATCATAATAATATCATAAATTCAGGTAGAATCATCATTGCCATTAAGAAAAATGCCATCAAGATGAAAGAAAATAGCACAGTTACCATCTGCTTCATCACACTGTAACTTTAGAATTTGTCATCAGAGCTTTTGATGTCTCAAGTTCCGTGAAAAATTATGCAGTTTGGCAGCAAATGGAGTTCGAAATAGCTCCAAGTAATCTCGACTAATTCATACCAGAAAGTGACCCAGCATTGTTATGGGGCAAACTAACAATGAATAATAAATATGCATCTGTGATTGGCAGCTTGCGAATCTTTAGTGTGTATTTATGTGTGAGTGCATGCACATGTGCATGCAANGTGTGTGTGTGTGTGTGTGTGTGTGTGTGTGTGTGTGTGTGTGTGTGTGTGTGTGTGTGTGTGTGTGTGTGTGTGTGTGTGTGTGTGCATGCATCCATGCTCTTGCTTGTGAGTGCATGTGATTTGCATCTGCCTGTGTGTGTTTGATTGTGTGTATAAGAGAGCAGGGAGGAGGCAGCATTTGTTAAGCAGTGGGGGGAGATTGTCTCCACCTCCTCTGGCCCTGGCAGTGTGCCAAACATCTGCAGGCCTGTGTTGTAGCTCCACTGTGATACCAGGGTGGCACAGCCCATGATGGATTATAGTCATTGCACAGGTACCCATGCAAAACTAATGTGTATATAAGCAGGTGTTTACAGCTACAGTGGTGTGTGTATGTTTACATGGGATGCGTGTATTCAGGGAAAGTCATTGTTTGAGAAACAGGTAGAAGGATGTTGAATGGGTGTGTTTGTAGTATGGAAGAAAAATATAGATAAATTATTTATTTGAATATGATCAGTAATCATATACAAAATCTTAGTAATATACTGTTCTTTTGCTTTGTTCTTGGACAAAAGCTGAAGCCCATCTTTTTATATATGTATACTCCAAAAGAATTTTCTGATGACACTTGTGAAACCTTTACACTTTCTTCAACAGCTATTAAATATGTTTGATGTGAATATGTCAACATGCTGTGACAGATATAACAAGCTTTTCAACATCACTGCCAGAATTTAGAGAGCTGTCAACCTCTCTAGATTGTTTCTTTTCATTATCTTTTTATTATAGTAATCGTTATGTTCTTCTTCAAGCTGGATAGACTAGAGATGCAAGAAGCTCCCCAGCCAGACTCAGACTAGGGTTAAGACCATAGTCTCTGTTACAACCCTGAATCCACATGGGTGCCTTTACCTTGATTCCCTGTCCAGTCAGGGGAGTAAAAGTAGAGAGGTTAGTGTGTAGATGTCTAACAACATGCCAGTCTTAACAAAGTATCATATAATTCAATTAAGTAGATTGTAATTTAAAATAAAAGTGAACCAACCATTCAGTCTGAATTTGAATGTTTCTAGTTTATGACTTCCCACTTCTGATTTGCACCTTAAGATACAAATACAGATATTTCTGTCATAAAAGTTAAAGAATAATTAAAAATGGTTGACAACTGTGCTTAATTTCCTTCTTGCCAGGAGTTTTAATGAGAATATTTATTTTCTACTCTTTTATGTCGGTGTATCAGCTAGCAGCGTCTCCCTGCTTCCAATCTTGCACAAACACAATGCATCACCCTAAATACTATTCCTTTAACATATATAGGATAATTTAAGAGTAATTCACAATATCAATGAGTGTGAGTATTTCTATGACATGAGTGGTAGCCACACAAATTCTCCTCCTCTTATCAACTGCAGCAGTGAACCAAACAAGCCAACTGACAGTCCTAAAACAGTGGAAAGTACAACCCTTTCAAGCCTCATCCTGGAGCTTTTTCTGTCAGACTTCTGGCTGTTTGAGTGTTTGGATTTCCCCTTGGCTCTCCTTTCTCTTGATATCACATGCATTCCACTTTGAGTAGCCCGACCAGCAATGCCTGTCTATGAAAAATGGATTTCTCCCAGTCTGCATTGCCATGGCGATGCACAGCTTACCCACCAGTTCTGCCCTTTTAAGGATTTGCATCAAAGTTGCTGCAGTGATGAGAAGGTGAGGAGGAGTGTGGGTAGAGAGTGATTTCACCCCTCACTCAGTGTCTATGGAAAAACTTCATTTCATATTTTAAAATGATATGATATACAACAGTAGTGCTCTGAGTTCAGTGTAGCTGTGTACTTGGCATGTGTGACAGTGTGTTGCAGAGGAAGAAAACTGCAACACACCATCAGAAAGTAATTACCAATGAATATGCGTATCTTTTCACAGCAGTACAGTTTACAGTAATTTGGAAATCATTACATGTGTCCTGTTCAAACATGATAACAAAAAAAGATGCAATAAGAAGAAAAAGAGGACTACACAGTTGATTCTAAACATGTCCAAAAGAGGGAGTACCCCACCACAAACAATGAAACCAGATTAAACTTGAGGTCAAAAATAGAGTAAAACTGCAAAACTGGGGCAACATCATCCTAAATTATGCAGATGCTGGGCACGAATTTCAAGCTAAAGCCAGTCAATAACATTTCATCTGACATCTTCTATCGCTCGAAAAAAGATCTCAGGCATTCTAAATTTTGCCACAGCCTTCAAAAATGTTGAGGTCTGATGTTTGAGTGAAATACAAAGACCTGCAATTCTTTGTGGATATCCGCCACTCTATCAAGACAAGACAAGCCACTTTTTTGTATTATGAATAACACAAGACACATTGTAAATCGCTATGAAGTGTGTCGCTGGTGGGTTAAGACGGATTTGCTGAGCCCTTATCTTACCTTTGAACACAACTCTGATTAAGACAGAGATTTCAGATGACTTGGATAAACAACCTGAGGTATTGTGGAATCGGAGACTTGTAAACAAACGTTTGAACAAAAAGTGCTAAAAAACATCACAAGGTCTGTAAATCTACGGAGAGCTGAGACATCAACTGGGCCTCGCAAATCTCATCTGCATTTTTGATAACACACTTGTTTTATTATTACACTGAGATGGAGGGTGGAAAAAAGGAATCAAAAGTAGTTTTGATCAGTATTTCAAACACTTCCATTTCTTAGCTAGGTTCTTCAGACATGTAGTTACTATTTTAGGGTCATGTTTTAATGAGGCAATGGTAAGACAGTGTTGATCAATACACGCTAATTGTCAGCGCTCATCTTCATCCGTATACAGCCGTGCACACCATGTAATATCATTTAATTCTGTGTGCTATTATATTACATGTTTACTGCTAATTATTCCGTCATGTCATTTGAATTGTTCAAGGCTTTTTTGGTACATGTCGTTACTGGCTCTTTGAACTTATCTGACTCTTCATGGACTGTATTTGGACTCAATATATTTTATCCAGAAATAGAGTCAACAGGGGTTACATTCAATTATAAGCATGCAAAAAGTCCATTTCCATCATCTTCCCTTGGATGCAGATGTAGATGGTAATGATGATCTGGGCCAACAGTCTGTCACCTGTTCACTCAGCCAGTTAGTCCTTCTGCAGCACCTCTGGCTGCCTTGCCTGCATCCCAGGACTGATACCAAGGTTAGGACACGGTCATCAATGTGGGTACTCTCACCGTCTGTTCCCTTCCACACCCCATTTCCCCTCTTTCATCTTGCTTTTCTATTTGTCTTTTTATGCAAAGCTTCTCTCAACCCCCTCCATCTCTCTCCCTACCACCACTGTCCTAACACATTGTTTCTCTCCTCTGTCCCCCTTTCCCTTACATCTTCCCTCCTCCCCATCCTTCTCTCTTTCCCTCTTGCATCTGTTTGGTGTATTCCCAGGGGCGGTGAGGGGCCAGAAGGGTCCATGAATAAGTCATTAACACTGGCCCCCCAGACTCTGTGATCATCGCCAACCTGTTCAAAAACATGGTTCCCTGCCACCTCTCTTGCTCCCTGTGCACCCCTCTTTCCACATCCATAAGCAATGAAAATATAAATAAATAAAGCATTAGGGATTTTGTGTGAGTGTGTCTGTGTTTTTTTGTGTGTTTCAACCTTATGTTTTTGAACATTCATTGGCAGGGTGAGCTGACATGTAGCTGATATTGTATTATGAGGATAAGCCAAATCAGTTTTGAGATTGCATGTACGGTATTCTATTTTGTAAAGGAAGGCAGTTTCTCACAAACTGAACAATGATCTTAAAATCACAACCAATACACACATGAAAAGGCATCATATTAAGTATTGGATTCATCTAGTGGTCAGTAGAGGGATTACAGCTTTAGAACCATCTGCATTGATTTTGAGAATCACTTTCTACCATAAGAAAGAAGAAATGTAAAGTCACAAAGTCACAGTTCAATTCTCAGTACAAACACCATCCAGCTCTATCACATAAATATAGCACTTTCCAAACAAGAAGAATATTGTCAGGAAACATAACCCATACAGTAAATATATTTCCATTCCACTAGAGGAACCTCTGAATCGCCTATTTTCAGCATGCATGAAAAAACACAAAGCTTGATCCATGCATAAACTTGTGACACAACACTTTAAGAGTTGATCAGTGACTTTTGCATGAGCTAAATTTGACCTTTATTTATTTTTATTCACCTGTAATAAAATTCACCTGTAATAAAAACCAGAGGCTCCAAAGGTCCAAGAAGTTGTTATGGTCTCTTAACTTGAACTTAAAAAAGACTGATCGATAAGCAGATCATAAAGGTCAACCAAAACTAAAGGCTTGCAGTATGATTAGAATTCTAGATGTATTTGATCAATAAAATCACAGTTTAATTAGTCTTCTGCTAATGAAATAAACTCAGCATTTGAATTTCAATGTGCTGCACTGCAAACAGGAACAGAGCGATGTTTTAGTAAAGGACAAAAAGACTTTGCCCTCAATATAAGTATTAACTTTTGAGGGCATTTGTTTCAGCTGCATAGATGTTTTAAAGAGATTATACTTTTAAAAAGTTGCTATGTGCAATATTTGTTTCACCAAGGCTAAAGAATCTGACCATGATTCATTATGGAAATATGAATCATTACTGCTTTGTTATGAACATACAAGCTGGTATTGTGAATGTGGTATATCTGTCTCTTTATGTACATTTCTAAATGATGTGGCAGTAGATTTTCACAGACAGACCTCTGAGCAATTTGTCATCCACACTGAATCTGTATTTATCATTTAGTTATTTGCTTTGGAGTGATACCCCATGTAGTTACACTACCTATACAGATGAATAGGAACTGAAAATTCAAGCAAGAGCTTGGTTTTTATCTTCGTAATAAAAAATCATGTTCCGTTTCAGTTTCAAATGTTCAGTTTCCTGGTTACACATATTAAAGGTTAGCAACTGTTAGAGGAAAGTAGCAATTTAACTATAGCAAAGAAATTCAGAACAAAAATTATTTTTACTATTTGTGAAACTTCACACATTACATGCAGAAATATTTCTCACTGATCTATACTTTATGAACAATGGCACATTTACTATAAATATCACCAAAAAGGTCACAACATACACTGCCATTGTTTAGAAGAGCTGCTCTAAATTCAACTATTTTTAGTCACAAATATACAAATCTCATTGAAATCCTGCTTGGCTTGATGAATGAAGGAGATCCAGTAAAGGTCAATGCAACACATGTGCATCAATTAAGCACTGTAAATATGATTTGTTGATCAAAATCCAATCAAATTCAAATGTCAGACAGATTTTTTTAGAAGCCTGTAAGGAGTGCAGTTGTAGTGAATCTCAGTGGGTGAGGCAACTGTTTAAAGATGATTTTTATGATGACGGAATGAATTTTGTGAAATGATTGACGTGAACATCACACCTGCATTACATGGATTTGTAGTTTACTGTGGAAAAGGCATTGACCCAACATCATTATCATTGAAGGATTTGATATAGTAATATAGTTTTTAACCACCTATAGGTGAACATTTTCCCTGCCCTCTGACTAGGTCAGCCAAGATGTTTGATGCTCACAGAGCATGTGGGGATAAAGTATCTGACTGAAGGACACTTCGGCACATTTGTGTGAACAGGCTAATGAACCTAGCTCCACCAGGTGGGGGACGACCTCACAAACTACCAGAGGCTGTCTTGCTGCTCCTGGCAGGGTGCTCCTAGCAGATAAGCCATCTCATCATAAGTTTCACAAGGTGCATTTCTTCCCCAACACAGCTTGACTTGTTTTTATAGCTGCTGCCTTTGTGTATACTCATCCATGCATGAAATTGTGCATATTATCAAAGCCTCTTTTGTTATGCATGTTAACAACTTTATCAAAGCATTCTCATAATCAAAGATGATGATTACATTACCATGTGTGCATATAACACAGATTTTTAATTGTAATCAATGTCAGGTGGCTTGGCAGCTGTTACCTTTCTCACCTCAAGAAGAGGTCTCATTCCCAGCCATTTCTTTGTGGATGAGTTTCTTTCAGATGACCAAATTTAATATCAAATTCCATAATAATTTATGAAACACATTGATGGCTAGTATTGACGATAAATTAGTGAAGAATGTGTGTCTTTGTGATATGATTGTAGGCTAGTTTGCCTTCAGTCATAGTGATAAAAAATATTATATAGATATAATAAAAGTAAATGTATAAAAAGACATTATTACAGTGTTCAGCTTGCAATCAGTCCTATGACTGATTGCTTTCTTTTAAATTTATATTTGTATTGAGGTAATAACCTTTTTCTTCAAACAATGATTTGGCAATCAGTTAATCACCTTGGTGACTCAAATCAACTCTTCCTACAGCTTCTGCACAATAAAAACCTTCCGGTCACTGGCCAATTGAAAACTTCTAATGAGAAACAGCAGGAAGTCCTGTGTGCACATTAACACAATAACAAGCTTCACTAGAGTGAAAACAGGCTACTCTGAGTTTGTTGAAGGTATGAATAGCCTTTCTTAAATTATCCAGCGTGGATACTCTTAGGAGAAAATAGGTGCTGATGTTTAAATTAAATTAATATTACTTACATCTATGTAAGTAAAGAAAAGCTGGGCAAATAAATAGTCTATACTGCCAGTAACTGTACAGTAGATCCTACCAATAATTTCTGGCCCTTTCGATTAATCCGTATGTGGCATGACAAACTAAGGAGGGCCCGGGCGGGGTTTGAACCCACAACCTCCCTGGTAAGAGTCATGCGCGCTGACCAGTCATCCAAAGGGATATCCTCTTGGACAAGTAGCCAGGGCGCATGATCAACTTGGAGGCATAGTGACAGGACCGTCAACTGTCACACATACTACAACCACACATTTTTCCCCTAATCTACTCCAGCATGTGGCACACTGACTCTTCACCTACCTGGTTATGCTTCTCCTTTTAATCTCAGTCTTCATGCAACCTTTTATCTGTACCTCATTCTCTTTATCATGACTTGGCATTTTTCGTCTCTTAACTCAGACCTATCTTAAGAAATTTAATTTGTATTATATAACACTGACAAGTAATGGGAAGCTGCAGAACAGTGTACACTCTCCTGTGGAGGGTGAATAATGACAGCACTTACCCACTTTCAACAACCTCTTTCTCTTTTGCTTTCTCGCTTACAGACACACACACACACACACACACACACACACACACACACACACACACACACACACACCTACACACAAACACACACACACATACACACACACACAAACAGTCTCTCTCACTCAGGGAATGGGCCTTGCGGTCTATTGCAGATGTCTTTGACATTTTGAAATAGAAGTATGGTACTATTCCCATCTCCAATCATGTCCACTGTGTTTTTCTTTCAACAAATCACAGAAAAAACTGCATTTACAAATGACATTTAAATCTTCAGTGGGATAAAGAAGCACCCAAATCTTACTTTACATTTTTGCAGACAGCAGAACCAATTACAATTCAAAAACATAGGCTGTGTTTTAACTTTTTTTTTTTCAATAGAGGACAGTTGCTACAAGGCTTATATATCTAATCAGAAGGATGTTGAAGTGATTGTATTCTGTTAGTTTTCAGTATGCCAAAAGTGAGGAAGAGAGTCATTGGAAATTATTCCAATGTTCTTGACTCATACTGAAATAATATAGTTTTAATAGCTTCAGTAACATCCACACATTGACACTAGGTAGGCCTAAGATAAATATTACTAAATAAATAATGATTAATTATTTAGTGAAATTGAATGTGTTTTTAATATGTTGTAACTGTCCCCATGTTTGGGGTCAGTTGCAATGTCTGAATTCTTCTATTCAAATCAATATTGTGATTGATATGTTATATATAACCAATTTTAAATGATATGGGTAATTAACAGATATGCGTAAGTTCAACATGTAATAGTTTGGTGGGCCTTGTCCAAATAGTACCTGAGTAACTGAGAAATATGTAAAAAGTGTTGCAGCTGTCCCCAGTCTCCCCTATATTTGTTTTCCCACAATGGATTCTCAGACATTACTTCTCCAGCTCACAGTAGCAAAATGTTCCTTATCTTTATGCAGCAACCTATCTGTTGAGGGAATTACAGAAACAACATGTGACTTTTGTACATGTAAAACCTAATTTGCAATTCTCTCATCCCAAGTGGCAGTGAGAGATAACAGTTTTGAGTTTCTCAAAAGTTTGAAAGCCATCATTACTCAGAAATTATGTAATGTGGTGTTGTTAAACTCCCAGACCTAAATTCCTTATTTTTTTTAGTGTCTGATAAAGCTGGCGGTGCAAAAAAAAAAAGAAAAAAAATCCCTATGGCAGCATTTTCAACCATGTGTGAATCCAGTCCTGTATAGACTGAGCATAATGTTGGCAAAGTATTTTGCTTTTGAAGTTTCAATTCATTGGTTGAAACCTGGAACTGAGAGAATTTAACATCAGTGAGGATTTCCAGATATTCAGAAAAGTAAATGTAGCTTCTTCGAGAGGCATAGCAACTAGATAGAAAAAAGTAAGCTTAATATACAAAGGTATTTATAGCATAATGTCCTAAACACTGACTGATAATAAATAAGCACTTAGAGAGGTTAAAATACATATTAGGTTTTCTGTAAGGGGACATGTGTTTTCTATAAGGTTATGTCATTTATATTATTGTTATAATGTTGGATGTCCAAAACATAAGGTGTGCATATGAAAACATACTTCATTCCTATAAGTCAAAAGCCAGCGATTCAGCCTGTTCTCAATGTGTTGTTTATAATTTTACCTGTACTTCTTTCTCTAACTGATGTCAGAGCATTTGCACATGCCCACAAATGTCCCCAGCCTTTGTTGCTAATGTTGCTGCATGGGTTATTCACCTTGTCCACTTGTTTATTTCTAATCACATTTCAGCTAAAACATGCACAGATGTATTTGTATTTTGAATTTTTAAAAAAGAGAGAAAGCCTGTTATTTGTTTACATATCCTCTTGAAGACTGGAGGTCTGCTGAGATGCAGGTTCCTCTGAGAACTGACCAATCAGAAAAGAGTGGGCTCATTTTGTGGGCGGCTTTAAAGAGACAGGAGCTAAAATAGCAGGTGCTAAACTAAGTGGCTACATAAAGGGCATATAAGGAGTTTTTTGAACTGTAAATCATAGATATTCCATTAGAGCACCAAGATGAAACCTGGAAGGAGACCTGGAAATCTGCATATATATCCTCTATGAAATTATTTTGAAAAAGAGAATACAACAGCCTTTTATTTTGTCATATACAAAAATAAAGCTGCAGTGATCCGTGTTTTTTCTTTAATAATTACATTTAGTTAAAGTGAGAGGTTGTTCAAAGACAAAACTCGCATAATTATCAAATGACTCTGTTCCACTCAGATCTACAAAGTGTTTTAGCATCAATTAGTTCATATTTTGGTTTTGCATTCAGCACTTTTGCTGTTGTAGTTCAGAATCATTGATTCCACGTTTAGTTTCCAGATGCAGCAGACAGCTGTTTCAGTAAGAGGTTAATGGAGAACTAAAAGAACAATAAATAGTAGACTTGTTTGTGACAGTTTGCTTTTGGTAAATGAACAAAGTATGCATTGATTACCTGCACATGGCTAGAAAATGGGAAAGTGGTGTGATTCCACCTGAAATAAATTCTCACAGATTTGGTGGATCTGAAGGTTCTCAATTAGTGAGGGTGTCAGCTGCAGCCCCAATTTAGGAGTTAGATTAATGAATGAGGTGTATTTTCATGTGTGTCTTGCTCAGTGCAGCTTTAATGTGCTTTGAGACATGCTTACAGATTTTGAGGGCTCTTTCAGGACACACTCATGGCAGATGAGTCCTAATGCACGGGGTGTGGATAAGCAGCTGTGTGCCACACAGGACAGAGGAGGAGGATAGAGGGACGACAGCGGGAGGATAAAGCGAGGGGAAGCAGGTGGGGCGGACGGGGTGGAGGAGGAGACGTCTGCCAGTGGGGGCTGGCTTGGCTCTACATTGGAAGGAACAGAAGGAAGAAAGAAAGTCTCTCAGGCATTCCTCATTTCTCTCTACCCATTTATCAGTCTCTGCCTTTTTCTCTCCCCCCATTTTCACACCGCATCTGGACTCACTCTGTCCTCTTTTTTTCCTTTTCAACACCACTGTTGGATTCCTCACATTGCCTCTCTTTCTCCTTCCTGTCCAGGCTCTATATGTCCTCTCATCTTTCATCCTTTTCTTTCATTCCTTTCATAGTTCTCTATCTCTCCTCGGCACCTTCCTTCCACTTCTGCCTCTTTGTGTGTGTTTTAACCATCTTCTCATTGCTCCATCTTTTCACGAGGAAAGAGCTTGGCGTGAGATCTGTGCCAGTGCAGTCTAGATTGTGCCACCCTACCAAGAGAGTGGGTGTCAAACACAGACACCAGCACAGCTTGCCAGGGAGATGGAACCACATTGAAGCCAATGGCTGCAGAGAAACATGAATATATGTCTGCTGCCACCCACTCATCCAGGCCCTGATCCTTTTGGTTCATTTGGATCTGAAGGAATAAATCTATTTCAAATAAGATCTAGGTACTTCTGATGTTTTGTCCTTATTTCTGCCACAATAGCACAGCAAGAGTTGGTGAGATTTGTCTTTTGGTCAACTAGCCTGCAAAATGATGAGCGCTTAAAGACAGTACTCCAAATGGATCATTGCTCCAGTGCCTTCTTTTAATAAATTTGCAAACAATGTGTTGACTCAAACAGGAAGAAACTAAGTGTAGCTACAAGACTTGACCTGTATGAATTATGTAACCCAGTAGAAAATTGGGTCCAGTTATGTTATTTCATTCATTTATTTATTTATTTGAGTCCTTATTGGTCATTGGTTATAACATCCAGCAAACATAAGAGGACACCACAACCTTTCTTCGTCTTCTCTTCATTCACAAGTGTGGTAGGACGACCACACATCTGACTATTCCCCCCCTGACTTGACCTAAACTCTTGGCTTGAGCACTCTGACAGACATTTAAAACATTAGGACACTGAAGAAACATTTCACCTCATATGGGACAATGTACCTCGTGTCTCCATTTATCCATTGTGTCTGTCTCTATCCTTCAACCCTCCCACTATGAACCTAGCTTCTGTTCCATACATGCATTATACTGAACCTTGTAGCACCTAACGGGTTATAATTAAAAAGCTGTTAATGGCGTGCTACGGTAGTCTGGTGATTAGAGCACATGCCACTGTAAGGTTTTAGGTGGTGGCAACCTTACAATTGGGATGTGTCGAGCGGTGTTGTAGAGCAAAAACTCAGAGTGGAGTGACAGCAGGCGAGACAGTAGGTTTCCTTTTTAGAGCGCTTATATTTTTCTTGGCATAAGAACACACTCATTTCATGACACTTGACTCAAAAGACAAAAAAAAAACCAGCAGCTAAGAGTAGCAGGCCCAACCTGACCCCAATATGACCAAACCCTTACTGCTCTCAACCCCAGGTATATATCCCCCAAGTGTCTACCAACTCCACCAAATTAAAGGGCCCTCTAATAAGTTCCAACACCAATGTAAAATACCAATAAACATACAAATCAATTCCCCCAACCCAGAAAACACTTAATATAAATACACAAAAATGACAATTATTCAAAAACACAAACTAAACAAAGAAACAACTACAAATGTCTACTTATTTCCTCTACTTCCCCCCACAGTTGGTATCACCCTAATAAGGTAAGTGAGAGCAGCTGAGACCCTGGGATTGCAGCCTCCTGTGTGCACTCCAGTTGGCCACGCCCCCAGGAAGTAGACCTCAACACAAAAAAAAACAAGTTAACAACAAAACAACATAACATGTCATTCTGATCTATCATGAGTGTTCTTTTTTTTCCTTTAGTGAGGGGCAGCTATCCAGCTCCCTCACAGCCGTATACACAGAAGTCTGCAGCCGACCCCCGTTCAAATCCTGGCCGGAACGATCATTTGCTGCATGTCTTACCCCTCTCTCTCCCATGATTTCCTGTCTGATTACTTTCAAATAAAGGTGTGTATGCCACAAAATCTTTAAAAGTTTTTTATATGGCTTTTACATTCATAAATAGAAAGGCCAGTGGCGTCTCTGGCATGAAAAGTTGAGTGGGGCACA
>JANJYP010127380.1:0-15670 GCA_024605115.1 Rastrelliger brachysoma | reverse complement strand
TCAAAGCTTAGTAAAATGAATGTTTCTGGAGACAGCACTTGCCCCTTCGGACACTTCCTGGACTTTTACATTCATTTTACTAAGCTTTGAGTGTGCCAACAATGTTTTCTATGCTCGAGTTCATGAGTAGAGACCCTGATAATACTTGGTAGGAAGTTTTCATGCAATTTCGAACCTAAAATCCTCTTTGACACAATGTTTGACTCATGCCCATGCAAACATAGAGCCTACAGTTGATATCTGCCGGAGTATTCCTTTAATTCGAAAAATCCAATGAAGTAGATCAGGAATTCTTTATCACTGACATTGGAATATATTTTCAGATATTTGGCGCCTGGAGTTGCAAGGTTTTTCAGTTGTTAAAGCTATGAACTGTCAGATAAGCAATGTTGTTTGACACTGAAAGCTAAATGTGCAGTACTCTTAGCTCTATGATAAATAATGTAAATATAAACTGGACAGGCAAGGTCACTCAGAAGACACAAAAATGGAAAATTGAGAATTAAATCAATCAAGCTTTACTGAAGTATCTGTTTATGGTGAAAGAAAATGTTTTTTTTTCCTTTGATGTCAAGTTTTTGAATTTAGTTTTCTTTCACTTTTGAATTCTCCACAATCAAGCATAAAGTCAGCTCTGGCAAAAATCCAAGAGTTCAGTTTACTATTTGGAGACATACTGTAGTTTAATTAAAGAAGAAGTGAGAGCTGTGTCTTATTTTTGAGTTCTCACTGCAACTCTGTTATAACTTCATTCGTTAGGTGCAAACTCAGTGAGAGTCAGATTCAGGCTTTGTGTCTTTGTTGGCATGTTGATGCAAAACAGTGGTGCAGTGTTTAGAGTTATGTAGTGTTTCCAGGTTGAGAATGTACAGTATTTGTTGTGGTTTAAGCTCTACTTGCTACTGTTAAGTGGCTTTGCTTTGACAGGCTAGCTTGTGATTGGCCCATTATTTGGCCATCATCCTACTTTCAACTATACATGCACCACGGCCACTCAAAATGAAGCTTTAAAAGCCAACACACAGACAGTAGACAGTATAAAATAATCACTTAAATTGACATCTGCATTTCCTGTTGCAATACCACAGAGGCCCAGACATGAAGGTTCCCATACTGAGATGTTTCCTCTTTTTGTATTTTTATTTCCCCCTTCTTTCCATCCCATCGTAGCCCTGTTGGGTCATTCTTTCTTTCTACCTCTCTCCTTCTCCTCATACCATTGGATATTATGAATAAATGACTGCAATACATCAATTTAATCACTTAGTTTAACATCCATACAGGAAGACTGAGGCCTATTTAGAACCCAGGCTTTGATTTAACAGGTTGACAGACTGAGAACCAACAAACGCTGTAGTCTGTATAGTTGAGCTCTAAATCTTTCCTTTGATTGCAAACGCTGATATTCTTCAAATGCAATAAAAGAAAGGTAATATTACCTGGCAGAGACAACATTCTTTAAGTTATATGCAGTTTGCAAAATATTACAGGCATGTTGTGTATTCTTGGCACAGTTAAAATGTGGAAATCGGAGCAGTATGACAGAGAAGATCCATCTGTTAAATATGACTCGACTGCTAGAATAAATCTGGCGCAGCAGGCCTGGGATCAAACACAACTGGTGGTGGGAGTATTGACATAACTGGATGGTTGGAAGAATTCAGTTCCTTTCTGACAAGCAGTAACTTTCCCAGCAGTCTGTGTATAAATCAATATACTCTGTGAGATATACAAAGACATGTCAAGAAGAACCAGCATGGTTTGAAGGAACAGTGCTGATGATTTAGTTTGCCAAATAATATTCCAAACACATCTGAAGCATTCAGTTTGTATCTGTTTTTTATATTCCTGCTGAGATTTCCAATATCAAGATACACAGCATGCTTTGCTCTGCTTCTTGTGCACCTCTTTATTTTCTTAAAAGAATTTTTTTACAAACTTAATGGCAAAGCTAAAGTTTAGTCATTTGACTTTTAGTGTGCAGCTGCTGATGCCTTTAAAACACACACACACACACACACACACACACACACACACACACACACACACACACACACACACACACACACACACACACACACACACACACACACACACACACACACACACCCTGCTGGCATCCATTCAAGATTTTCCCATCCCTCATTGTTTGTTGTTACCATCATTATCCAAATGTCCTTGAGACTTCACTGTACTGCTCTACATGTTCCTTACTCTCTCTCCTTCTGTTGTTCTGTGTGTGTCTCTCTCAGTCGTGCGGAAGCTGCAGGAGTTTGAGCTGCCTTATGTGTCCATTACCAGCCTACGGAGCTCTGAATTTCACATACTCCTACGTAAAAGGTACAAACCAACCTGCTCACATCACGATTTCAGTTTTTATCCTTTCCCTCTTAAGATTCTCTCGCCCACATGTAATCAGAGCTCTGATTCATTGTCCATTGAGTATTTAATAATAATAATAACATTAACATAGAGCTTTATGTTGATGATCAAAGCGCTTCACAGTGAAGGGAAGTAAACCCACCTGGGTGGCGCATGGCAGCCAGAGTGCTCACCACAGATCAGTTTGAGGTAGAGAAGGAGGGAATATTTGTTTTAGTTCCCTCAGCGAAGAAGCAGGTCAGATATTTCTGTTTTACTCCGCAGCACGTCCTCTGTACTCAGCATAATTTAATTCACCCAATGACCAAGGCACTCTTTATATTTTCCTGGGAAGTTACTCATTTAGTTCCTTATCTGCAGTGGTGCACTTGTCCTTAATTTGTCAGAACAGTGTCAAGTATTACCACAGGCTGCTTATCTGGCCACATCATTTTCTCCAAAGTGGCAGTTCATTTAGAAAAGAGACCTGAGTCACTTATTTTTCCAAGGACAATACTTATCACGAGTGGACAGTTGGTGGTTTTGAGTCAAACATGAATCCGGTGTTGCTTAGTTAATTTTACTCTTTTTTTTTTTTTCTTTTTAAATAATAGGTTTTTCTTTTTTAGTTTTTAGTTTGTTTTTTATTGCCTTTGCATTTTAAATGTGCTGGTATTATTTGAAAGCACGTAACTGTGCTTAACTATATCTCATTGCTACTTAAACTTACTCATATTACAGTTTTAAGTTAAAGTTATAAACTGACAATAGCTATAAGTGACATCCAAATAGAATTTAAACAAATATTAGTGTTCTGCTGAAAGTGTAGTTAAACTTGTCAGAAGTCTAAATCTCTATCCTCTAAAAGCAAAAAGTAAATGTCCTCACCAGTTAATGATCCATGTAGAAGACTTTGACTATATTAAAAAGTATTATAAGTGAAAATTGAATTACAACCATGTTTTGTTCTAACATTAGAAAAACATACTTGAGAGAATTGGACACCCAGAAATCGGACAGGTCAACATTTTACATTCATACTTTTTAAACTTGTCATACTTGTCAACTTCAGAGCACAAATACAGCTTTAAATATTCCCAAGTTCAACCACCACATGTTTGGATAAAGTCTTAACTTGATAAAGGCTCCACACCACATTTAACTACGGCAGTTTTATTGGATTGTGTGGATGCTCAGTCCTTCCTAAAGGTTGAGAATTTATGTGAAGGAGGTTTACTCTAGATAGATGGATGGATGGTTGGTTGAGACCAGAAAGAAGGATTGTTTGTACTGTGTCAAATAAATGCCCTGTTCTTAACAAACCAAACATCCCAAAATATTTACAGAAAGAAAATGTTACACACACTCTGAAACTAAAAATACACTACTTGCTCTGAATTGACCATCATTATGATGAGCTACATGCTACATACAATTTTGAGCAGATCTGCTTGGATGAGATACCCAAATAAATACTTAGCATGGGAAATACTGAAGCTGCTTTCCTCCTCAATCCTGAAGTTTGTGACTGCTCCCGTCTTCATTCTTCTACTTCCTCATTTCTGCTCTTTTGTCACACTGCATCCTGCTGACTGAGGTACACAGGATGTTTACCCTCTTTCTGCCTGAGGGAAAGTAAGCTGCTGCTTAAGCTGCATTTCATCGGTCATTCAACATGTCCTCATTGACTTCCCCTCGGCACTTGCTTTTAGTGAAATTCCCCGGCACCATGACACTGTTGAAAACTCAAGTGAACTTTGCAAAATGAATCCTGTGAGGGCTGAGGGAGCGAGTCATCAACGTTGGTCACTTCGTGCTGCAGATAAACCACTTTGTCCTCATTTCCACCGTGACGTCAACGAACTGTTGATTTACAGAATTTAAAACCGATGTTTGTGATTGGAAGAAACAGATGGAATGACAGAAGGAATACAAACTGTCCACACATGTAAGTAAAAATAACCAGATTACCATGCTATGGAATGTACTTTGTGTAATTACTTAATTATAATGTTACAATTCCCATTTATTTGCATTTAGAACTACCCGTGATAGTGAGTTATGCTGTTTTGCACACCAATTCATGTTAAAGTAATGTTAGTAATGTTATTTATTAGGTTGAGATGTGCGAATTAGACCGTTGTCACAGAGATATAACATGCCTCTAAACTAGCCTGTGTTTTATTTAAGTTGATATTGAAGCATCATTGATTAATTTACTTAATTTACTCCTATTAAAGACATGCCTTGTTTTTTTATTAAATTTAATTTCATTCATAGCATACTATTCTGCAAGCATTTTACATTGTTGTATGTATTCATCTTGTTCTCTGTTTCTTTCCAACAGATAACTAGTGTGTATGATGGTTTTGGAGGCAAAGTGCTCGGGGCACAGGCAGCAGTTAGCTCAAGACCATCCGTAACTCTTCCAGTGCTCATTGTCTCAAGCACAGTGGAAGAGCAACCCAACACAGCTAGCTGTTTGCCAGAGCCCCCTAAAATCCTGTGTGAGGGGGTGAACCCCACCTCACCCAGCTAGCCAGATCCCATCCCTGCAACCCCCTGCAGTGTGTGTGGTAAAATAGATCCACTTGTGCAAGCTGTACTCTGAAGAAGGGGAATGACAAGAGGGCAGATACCACGCCTCAAGACTCAAAACCATAATTGATTTGATTGAATTAAGAATTATTTTAATGATTGCTTTGTTATATTAGTGATCAAATTGTCCACAAATTTTACTTTTGCCTTTTTCCAAATATTTCAAGATGAACCCCACTTGCCCTCCTCTCCACCCCTAAACAGAAAAACCCATACAAGAAATAAAAGAAACATTCCAACTATTTATATGTGTGTCCTATTTACATGTGTCTTCAATTATAAATAATCGTGGTCTAGCAGCTGCTGAGCTGATGTAGACATCTACACCATCAGAATACAACTTCAGCAATGCCACTCAAGTGTTCACCACAGTGTAATGAATATGTATTGAAAGACAATAAAATCAATATGATGCCACTGACACTGTTTTGAGCTCAGTCACAAGCACCATGGTTGTTAGTGTCTGCTTTCGTTTTAATTTTGGAATTAAAAAGCAGCATGATCTTTGTTTCAGTGGGAGAAATAATTGTCACCAACTGACATACTTTTGAATAATAAGTAAATAGTATTACATTACATTCAATTAGCAGCTGTTTATATTCAAAGTGACTTGTGTAAGTATGTATAATAGCTTCATGCTACAATATTATTTTAAAGATTACATGTGGAATTAATCATAATCTAACTCATGGCAATTCCTATATAGTTGAATTACTGTAACCTAGTTAGGCTGTAGGTTCTGTAATTTATTTTTTTTATTTTTACCAAGTTTCCCTATGGCACATTGAAGGATACAGAATTTATGCTTCTTTTCTAAGCTCACAAGAGACATTTTTGAGAGTACAGTCCTACTTAACAAATGCCAATGTCATGCAATCATTCGAAGGAAATGCAATCACCTCACTGAAATCATAGGTAGTAACTGAAAAGTACCTGCAAGGCACAATAAAGTGCTGCATACATAACAGGCCAATGATCCATAGTGACTCTTGACTACAAAGGCAAGTGCATTCCATTTAAATCCCGCGCTCCTCCTCCCTCCACCCGCTTTCCCTCTGCTCTCCTCTGTGCGACGTGTGCTGTTACGTAATCCCGAAGGTTGAGGGGCAGTGGAACTACTAATGAAACGCATCCTTAGTCCTCCTGACCTAGTTTCACTGTGGACTGTAGAGCACTGAAGGAAGAATGTACAACTAACAAGTGGAGGTGGAAGAAAAACAGACCCCCAGTGTATGAGCTCCAGGAGAGGCTAAAACTCTCCTATGAAGTAGCTAGTATATCTGGGAAGTCGGCTGTATTATGCAAGCATATGCTCACATTACCACATTGAGGCTTATTTATTTGTATACACATTAAGAGAACACATTCGCAGATAAACACACATTTGACATTTTTATTTTGCTAATCATATTCATTCTCTCTCTCTCTCTCTTTGTGCTTTGAATTGCTGATGTGGCTAGGCGGAGTGGTTCACATCTGCTCAAACAACTTCTCCATCCACAAACACCCCTCCCATGTGTCCTGCAATTACAGCGTGTTAAATTTCACGCCTGTAATAAAGTGTTAAAATACATGAATACAATGAGATTAGAAGAGCAGGAGTGGATGAAAAATTCAGTGCTCCACAAGCGTAAGAATGAAGTTTAAAAAAAAACAAAACAAAAAAACATACAAAAGTGGTGAGTGTGAATCCAGTGCCCAAATTCATGCACTTTTTACATGGCGCTTAACTGCACTCATACATCTCTGCACAGTAGCACCAACACTGGCTAATACTGTCTGTAGTTCCTTTCTGCCATCTCACCCACTTCCCCTCCAGCAGACTAACTGTCCCTCAACCTCGAGGTGAATACTTATACTACCACCTCATTCATCTCACTGAATGGAGAAATTTAGTCTACGAATATTTCTCTCTTCACACAAATGTGTCAATTCATGTGGACAAAACCAGTCCAAACTTTGTGAATTGTATATTTGACAAAATCATATCAGAGCTGATTGCAGATTGGACATTTTCAGGCAGTTTATTTTACTTGCAGGTCTTGATTGTCTGAGTGTGTTCATGCAAGTTTTCAGATCATTTATTCACTTGAAATTATAACAGTGTGTTTGGATTAAGATTTATAGACTGAAACTGATGTACCTTTTTTTTTCTTTCTGCAGCTACTGGGACATGGCGTACGATGGTGATGTTATGGACAATAGGGTTGGCCTGAATTTGCTATATGCCCAGGTAAGCGGCTGCTTTTAAACACTGTCATTTGTTTTCAGCTGTAGCAGTGGTTCAATACGTTTTATATTAAACCATCACATCAAGAAAACTAAATCAAACACAGACTGTCCGCTTTCCTACACCCCTTGTGTCCTTCTATTATCTGATGGGGGTGTCAGCTGGTTGTGACTTTGCAAAATCTTGAATCCTGCACCTCTTTGTATTTTTTTTCTGTTATGCCACTAATAATAGAGAACCGCTGTCATCTGTTATGCTTTGGGGTGGAGTTAATTTGATTAAAATCTGGAACTGCTTAATGTTTACTCTGTGTAGCAGAGAGGAGGCTTAAAAAGGAAATCAAAGAAAAATAAATAGTGTTTGCAAGTACATGCAAACACATCATTTGTGCATATTCCTGCGTAATTATTTGCTGACTTGTACTGTTTACATGAGAGGCTAAGGATGTGATTTGCATCAAAGGGAAGCATAAAAATGATTTTGTTCACCTGTGCAGAATGATCAACTTCAGTTCTTGCTTTTGCTTCACCAGACAGTGTCTGACATTGAGCGAGGCTGGATACTCGTCAACAAAGACCAGCACAGGCAGCTCAAATCACTGCAGGAGAAAGGCTCCAAGAAAGAAGTAAGCAAGGACATCTCTGGATTGTTCTGACAGTGTCTCTCTTGAATCCACCTGATGTGAAGAAGTGTCTTTGTCTGAGGATAAATCTGCTTCTAGTGCATTCTGTTATGCAATTAGCCTAGTTTTCCCATCTTATGAATTTTTAATTACATCAATCCATTAGAGAATTCAAACTTACTCTCTCAAGGGATAAGAAAAACATTTTTTTTTGAAAATGTCATTATTTTTTTCATTTTTTTTTTCAGTTTATCCATCTAGGTCAGACACTCAAGTATTACGGCTATATCAAGTTCGACCCGTGTATTACTGATTTCCCTGAAAATGGATGCCAAGTCATCGTGAGCGCTGGCAATAATGAGCTCAACTTTCACGTCAAGCTGCCCAATGAACAGATGAAGGAGGGAAGCTTCAAGGTCACACGCATGAGGTGTTGGCGCGTCACGTCTTCTGTAAGTAGAATTGTGTGTGTGTGAGAGAGAGGGAGAGAGAAAGCGAGGGCGCGTGAATGCACCTTCAGGCAGGCCTGTATCTCTGAGGCTCTGAAATAATCACACTGGAATCCCTCCACATTATTAGGAGACTGTGAGCTGGCAGCGTAGAGACACGGCAGCTTTGGCTAGAGTCCTCCTACAAACCTCACATCACCACTGCAGCAGAAACAAATGTCTTAAGTCTTGCCAAACATTAGTTTTTGCTCCCGCTGCGTGCTGAAAGTGCTGACCTCCACACAATCTATCCTCATCAGTCCAATTACCTGAACACACAGCAACAATACAATGATGTGTTGCAGTTTCGATCCTCTAACCTCAAACACACACAGTGCTGCATCTTTTATTTAAGGTTTGTTGATTTTAACATAGTTTTCTTAAATTTTTTTATTGTTTTTTTAGTTTTATTGCTTCTTAAATTCTTTTTGTCTTTTTTTAAATTTGTTTTATTATTTTTAAATTGATTCATTATTTTTGAAATTATTTTATTTTTTAAATTGTTTTATTGTTTCTTAAAAATGTGCAGCACTTTGTTTCAGTTGTGGCTGTTTAAAAGGGCTATATAAATAACGTTGAAGTTGATAATTGTTTATTAGCAACGAGGTAATCTGATGGCGTGCAGTAGGACAAAGCATCTACAGAGAATGATCTGTGTAAAGCACAGTCTGCCACTAGCATAAAACCAAGTCAGTAGACTGACAGAGAGAAGAGAGCGGAGGTTTCACATCAATAAATGTTTTATGTTTAATGCTTGAGGCTCCTGTTTAAACTGTCATCAAATAACTAATCTAATCAGTAAACACAGTCAGGGTGTGTCAGACTGATTGGTCCCACACAAATAATTTGCCACACAAGACGACAAAGAGTTCCTAAACTAATGAGATAAAAATGACTGATTTCTCTTTATCTCACTGATTGAAGCTTGGTTTTTGTCTGAAAGCCAAGTTAGAACAAATTCCAACACAAAGTCGTCATATAAAGAACACAAATTCTCCATCCTGCCCCAGAATTGGCATTAGTTCAATTGATCATATTCCACATAGCTGATCTGCCTCAAATAAGCATTTTTTTCTCCTTCCAGTTGTCTTGAAAAGAAGCAGCTTATCTGAAGCCCGACTGGTCCGTGAATAGCTGAGAAGAGCATTACACGCAGCTCTACCCACATCATTACAGAAACATGGAACATTTACAGAAGCGAGACCTCGTTTAAATGGAGACAGAGAAAAGAGTTTGCTCTTTTAGCACATCAGTGGTGGAGCATTGCAGATGTCACATGTATCACAGAAAGCTTTTATGATTCACCTGAAAGTTAATTTGCACTGAGATGTGGACACATAGCAACATATCTAAAATTAAAATGCACCGTGGCTGCTCTGATCACAGATGGAGCACCCACTCTGTCCAGCAGGGTGATTAATTCCTCAGCTCATTTTCAGAGGTCAAACTCATTTTAATGAGCCCTTTCCTTTCCAGCAAACTATTCAAAACATCTTACTTGGTGCAGGACCGCAGTCCACTTCGTAGCCGATTCTCAAATAGCATCTGGAAATTACCCTTGTGTGTCATGCCTTTTGTTTTTGTGTGCTTTTCTTGTGTGTTTTATCAGTATGTGTGTCTGTGTGGTTAGCATGATGAGCTAGTAGCTACAGCTATCCCAGAGGAAATAGTTGCAGCGCTGTGAAGAGCACAGACTCTATAACTGAAGAAAGAGGTCTTATCTCCCAGGAGCTGCATGTGTCGTCTGAGCTTTAGGGATTTCTTGAGGCATTTGAAATTCCATATTTCTTTCTGTACTTCAGTGTTAATCTTCCATCGTGTGTCGTTTTAAAATCTGGCTGCTTGTCATTTGTGATGCAGCAGTTTAACAAGAAGAGATAGAGGGAATGTGATTTAGCTGCTTACATGGACCTCCAGTCATGGAGCTGAATAATGAACTTATCCTCTACTTAAGAATCTCAGTTGGATTTTGGTTTGGAAAAAATATGAAAATCTGCTTTATTCATGCAGTCTAAATACAATAAGACACATAAGGCTGTGGCTTGAAGGCTAAAGCAGTAAATGACTCACAGTAAACTTAAATCCTCAGCAGTTGACGACAGCGCTCACAACACAGTTGGAGGATGATGAAGATAATGATGATAATACCTGCCAAGCACCAAATCATAACCTACACTGTGCTGTCTGAAATTGCAGCAAGTCCCAATATCAAACGGCACAACCAATCCCTGCAGCTCGGCCAAATGCGAGGTCAAACTGGAGCTGGCCTTCGAGTATCTGATGAGCAAGGATCGCCTGCAGTGGGTCACCATCACCAGTCAGCAGGTAAGAAGTCACTGGTGGGGGGGGGGGCAGCAACAATCTTTAATGAACAGACCGTAAAATATTTGTAATTGTTAATGTGACTAACATAAACAGTGTGAGATATTCAAGATTTGACTTTTCAGTTTGTGATTTCAGGCTATCATGATGAGTATCTGCCTTCAGTCTATGGTGGATGAATTAATGGTGAAGAAGTCAGGCGGCAGCATAAAAAAGGTTTGTGCTAAGGAACTGAAATACTGAATAAAGTGGCAGCATCCTATTGAAATAGTTGACATTTAATACTCAGACTTTTTAGACTGACGTTTTACAGCTTTATTTGTAACATGTATGGGTTTTACGTTGGTGTGCTTGAATGTTAACACATCAATAGAAAGAAACTTTTTTAATTTGTAAGATTTTCCTCTTTTAACTCATGTATTTATTGCTTTGTTCTCTACATTTTGCCATCGCCTCTTAGATGTTGAGGAAACGACACAACGGCACCATCCACCGGCCAGATAGTCAGCAAGCTGTGAAATCTCCCCCTCTACTGGTGAGAAATAAGAAATCATGTCATGACTGTGATTTTTTTTTTTTTTTTGTCTTCGACATACTATAGACCTCATGTGCAGCAGGGTAATTTGACACTGTTTGTTGATTTGGCTGCAGGACTCCCCTGACCCGAACCGTGAACAAATCGTCAAACTTTCAGTAAGTACATTCATGGGTTTTTTTTTTTCTGAAACATACCGTATATCGCAAAATGAAGCAAAACCTGTTGCTGATTGATGCAGTTGAATAATACATTCCCATAACTTTAAATGATCCCACTAAATCAATGTCTGTTTGATGTTAAGTATACTATTGATTATTCCTTTTAGACCAAGCTGAGCTCTGTGTCCCTCCGAGGGATCAGTGCCTCCAACTCGGCAAATGACATCAGTGGCAACGATTTCCATGGCAACTACGCTTTCGAAGGTATCGGAGACGACGACCTGTAACGTTGATCCCCCCCCATCCCCACTCTGCCCTTCCCTCCTCCATTCCTCGTCAACGACTGGGACGACAAAGATTACAAGCTGAGCTGAGCTGAGCCGAGCGGATCACACAGGTGTCTGATTCTGCAAGATTGTAGCTTCCTCCTGGAGAAATTGCTGCCTTAAGCTCTCATTTAATCTTTGATGGTATCCTTTCTTTCAGACTCTAAAAGCTCATCATGATTTAGTTATTTAGTTTCAATCATCATATCCAAATTAAAACTTTTATCCCTATGTTATTTAACTTGTCACAGCATGAATAGCACACAACGCTCCAGGTACATAGGGATGCTTTCTGTATCTTACTGTTTGATTCACACAGATTACTGTTTCAGTAATCTGACAGTATGTGTGCAAATCTATAATACAGTTAAATTCTTGAGGTACAAAGTAAATTAATATATTATAAACTAAACAGAAGAAGAAAACCTGCTAGATCCTGGATTCTTCCCTCGGTGGCTGCATGTTCCTTTTCAACCAGAGAGCCAAATGTTTAGTTAGACCTGGCACTAGTGATAATACGGCAGAGCTGGATCCGGATAGTTCTCAAAATGACCCAGAGTCCAGTGAATGTGTTAAAACTGATCTCAGTCAAGCAATTAAAACTGTAGACTATAAAAAAGCAACCGCTTACATATATGGATGATCAATATTTGGCTTGGCTATATACCAAAATGTCATGTTTTTTTAATGTTGGTGATCCTCTGCGTGTCATGCTGTTAATGTACTATGTCAGTAAATATCTTAGCAAGATGCCAGTGGTGTTGTCAGCTTACGTTTGAGGCACAGTCACTTGTACTGCCTTCAGAAATAGTCTGATGCCTTAACTTTTACTTTGTTGCCTCGTGGGTTAGCGTTTTGTTTAACAAGACATTGGTTGAAACTGTGTTAGGATCTCGCAGAACTTGATGGATGGTTGCTTTGGCTGAGCTGCTTGCACTTGCTGAACCCATCATTTTGCACAGTATTACAGGTGGAGATGAATGTTTGAGTGGAAGCTTGAGCATGTCATTGTGTGGAGATTTTTTTCCAGGGGGCTCTCTGTAAATCCATCTATGATTTTTTTTAAATCAATTTTTTAAGGTTTCTCATAAATGCCAAATTATAGTTTACTAAAGCATTTTGCACAAAATAAACATAAAAAATTATGACAATGTCACTTTTTATATTATGTACATGCAATTAAGTATTCTGAACATTTACTAATATCTTTATCATCAATAGCTTATTGTAATCAAATAGATCAAATGTAATCTAAGCTGTATAGAACAAAGTTTAAATGGGCTAACATTTATCATTGTTTACATAATGTTTAGGGGACTTTTTTTTTTTTTTTTAGTTGAAATGGAAAGTGTTTACAAATTTTGCATCTGATTTTCTCTGTTGTTTTGGGCGATTGATCGGGCTTCAGTTCAGTGTAATTTGTACATACATTGTGCCAATCATCTCAGAGGATTTTGTTGAAAAGGTGCTTAGGTGAAATGGCAAATGTGACCACGATTGCTGGAGTGAACAAAGTTCATGGATTGCAGGCAACAAAATGAACATATCCCGCTCTTTTGTACGACATGTGATTCCATTTGCTGTTAGCTTCTATCATTTCCAAAAACTGTTTTGAAGCCTCTTAATGAAAAATCGATGCCAGCCTATTAACAGCTTTTTCCCTCACTGGTAGCCAGAACTGTAAACGAAAATGTTCTCAACATAAACGTCTTGCCTCTTCACTCCTGTGCTTCTTCTGTCCTAAGTCACAAGTTTAGTCCTAGTAAAGGGACAGGGACACTAGATTCAGACGTCATGTTTTTATTTCTTCATTTGTCAATACCAAGAAAATGGAAGGTGCAAGATCCCTTTTAGTAAATGTGTAGGTGCCAAATTCCTTTTAAAGTGCATCGTTTTTCCATGAGCATCACTGTCAAAGAAAATGGCAAATTTTATGAAGATGTATTGACTTGTTTCATTCCACTACTTTTCATTTTTAGTGGTAAGGTCAGTGACAAATGTCTGCTCTATTTGTCATGATGCTTAAATAAACAGAAGTTAGATGATCTTCTTGATTCTCCGTTGTCTCTTTGCTGAGTGACTCACTTCAGTCATTTCTGAGAACTGGACCCACGTTCATTACCAGCAGAATCTTAACTCATTGTTGAGCAAGCAAAAGCAAAAGGTCATGTTATTGTGTTGTCATATATTCATTATTTACCAGTTGAACAGAACCATTGTTAACCATATTAGTAAAATTGGTGCATTTACAACTAGAAGTAAAAACTGTATACTTGTGAAAAAGGTCTATGAAAACAGAAATTCAATCATTCAAAAGTAATTTCAAGTTTGTAGAGAACGTAACTGATTTCATAAAAGTATTTTGAACTGAGAAGAAATGTACTTACCGTTAATTCCACAATATATGTACTGATCGATTGCCTTAAATTCTGCACTCATCACATTAAACATCATTTGTTACATTATGAAAAATATTAGTCACTTGAGTTTCAGGCCAGAAAAATTACTGTAGCAGTTTATAGCATTAGTCACATGGTAATTATCTATAGGTGTTACTGTCAGAGACCTCTTCCATGTGCTCAAATGATCATTTTAAAAAATATTGAGTACATTAGCATTAAACACGATTTAAATGTTGTGACAAAGCAGAAATTAGATGTAAAGTATGAACCAATATGTGAAAATGTCTTTGATATTTAATAAAAAAATGAGGACCAGTCTGATGTCTGACATTCAATGAAATGATCTCCATGTATTTATTTCGAAATCCTCATTTAAGGCATTTATGAGACACTGCATAAAGACATAAATGAACACTGGGGGGCAGGGATGTCAGTACTAATCAGTGGGTTCAATGCTGCATTGTGTCATGGCAAATTCGCAACCTGAAAAATACTTCACTTGCATATAATAGTAATTCACAAAGAGAGTAAATGTAAATCACAGTCCCTATTATTTTTCCCATGGTAACTTATTGACACATCACACATTCAAAAAAAAAAAAAAAAGTCTATATATTAAAGTATGCACGTCTAGCATGTATTACAGCCACGTTAAAAAAATAAAACATTACACACGCACATGCTTACTAATAGTGTCATCTTACTTTTTTTTCCAAGTTAAAAAAAAAACATGATTGGGCCGATTTCACAGTCAACAGTAAACAGTAATCAAAAGGAAGCGGATTAAACATAGCCCCCCTTAAAAACACTCTTCCCGAGAGGAATACATTTAAGATGAAGAAATTTAAAGATCTGTGAAGAACAAGTTTGTGGGGAAGTAAATCCTTTGAACGACATGCTCATGTAAATTTTATGTCACTCCTGAATTATATATAAAATAGGTTTTTCTCCCATGATGTAGTCCTAAACCTTCTGATGCATCCGTGTGTATGAATGTGCTTTTTCTTTAACCATTCCACCGAATTAAGACTGCAAAGGGTCTTTGAAATGCAAATGTGTGCATTCTTACTGTTAAAATAACTAGAAATCAATCTTACGCCAACACGAGTTTTTCAAATCACAATTTATAATCCTGAGGGGTTCAGCTTAGATGACAATTAAGATCAAGATATAGGAGATTATTAAATTAGGCTAACACAACCTAATTTACCAATATAGCTCAAGTGTAAAACAATTCCAGTACTATTAAAAAGCACTTTGCTAGTAGTACATACATTAGTAAATGAATCTGAAGGCATGCCATTATCAGAGCTTGAGCCCCTATGCAAAGAAAGCGCAATACTGGCCCTTACAAGGACCCATCTTCATTTAAAGCTGCACTGTGCAGTCATAACTTGATAAAGTATAAACATATTTCAAATACACTGTGTTAAAATAACCTCAAGGACAAACCAGTTCTGAAACAGTATTTACATTCTTGTGAATGCGATAAGAGGGTAGCAACACTGTAAAAAAAAATGAACAAAAATGTTACATAGCCTAAACCCGTGACAACATTTAAAACTTAAAAGATAATAAATTGGTCATCCTTTGGGAAATGAATAACTACACAGTGCAGCTCTAAT
>JANJYP010127329.1:0-13672 GCA_024605115.1 Rastrelliger brachysoma | reverse complement strand
AGCCCTGTATATTTTATTCAGTGGCAGCGGTGTACAATTCATAATCAGGGCCGACTGATTCACAGTTTTAATTAAAAAGTAGTCTTATAGCGCTGGTGGTAACATCTTGATTTATGAAGACCCGACCACAGGCTCCCATCCACCAGACAGAGTGAGTCCACTGTGGAGGAGGGGACGGTGGGGGGGCCCGGGCTAGAGAAGAGCAGAGGGGGTGCTAACACTCATGAAGAGGGGAAGTATTTCTCACAGCAAGGTGGTTGGCACTGTGGGCATATAACTCAGCGTGAGTGTGTCGGAGTGTGTGCGCGTGACAGGCATATGTGCAGGTCTGTCTGCATTCGAGCCCCCGCCAATATATCAACGGGGCCGATATCATGGCCATCATTATTTGTCAACCAAAAAAAGTGAGTTTTTAATATAACAATAAAAATCTTCCAAATCAATGTTATTATCAGCATAAAAAGTAAAAAGTCCACTACTGGTTGGGTCCTTGTCTGTATGTGCATGAGCAGCTAACACTTTATCATGCATAACTCTGACCTCAGACACTAAAAAAAAAAAAAAAAAAAAGATAACATAAGGGAATATCGTTGAGAAAAAAAAAGAAGATAGATAGGTGGCAGTATAGATATTGGCTGTAGAATAAAAGCCTTTTGGAAAATGGCCAGCGCTGCAAATTTAACCAAGGCTGATGGAATTTGCTTTGGTCTGACAGTAATGTTAAGTTTATGTCAGCCCCCCTCCATTTAAATCACCACCATAACAGAATCCCTTGATACAGAGAGATTTTAATTAAAAACTGTGTGAGTATTTGAGTGAGAGAGAGGAGATAAATGTAGAGAGAGCATGACAGAAGAAAAAAGAGAGAACGAGAACAGAGGAGAGAAATGGAGCATTAGATGATGGAAAGATGATGCAGGAGAGCAAAGTAGGGGAGAAGCGGGGGAAAAGAAACAGGAGGAACAGTTTTTTTTTTTTTTAAAGGGATAGAGAGTGATTGCAGGAGTGAGATAAGTGGAGAGTAAGAGCTTGTTCTGTATTGAAGTGAAAACAGAAAAGCAGCAGTGTGTTTCTACTTTCCTAGTGCCTGCATTTATTTTCAATGGTTCACTGCAGTGTTCCTGGACTTTCTCTTGCTAGGTGCATGCTATATGTGTGTTTTTTTTGGTTCCTTCTGTGCTCTTGCAGTCTTCCTCACTCTCATTGATTGATCTTTTTTAAGGTCTGGCTCGCTGGCCATAGCAGTACATACGTTGTTATACACATGTGGGGAAAAAAAGCCCAACAACACAGGAACACACAGAGACATGCGTCGACATGCGCACTGTCCCACCTCGCACTCTCTCACACTCGGGAGCAGGATATATCAATCTGAATGATGCGTACACATGCTATGAAATAATCCATTTATGCATAAGGCGCATGAGGCCTCAGTGTTAAGTAATGAACATGCAGACACTGTCTCTCAACCTTAACCGCTCAAGCATGTCCATACCGCCTCCTCAATTACACAACAGGTCTATCACAAAAGATGCACACTTACAGGAAGATGCAGCTAAACCGAGCAAAGCTGGAAAAGCACACAGATGCCAATTCTGTCAACATATCCTTACACGCATTTTTTCCCAACATATTTCTCTTTTTTTCTTCTTTTTTAAGTGTCTCGCTCCACTGTAAGCAGACTGTAAAATTATTAGACTCAAGAAAAAAAAACACTCCCAGATGGTTGCTGTGTATCTACACCACATTGTCAGCAATGTGTAGTTAACGCATGATGCATACTTGTGTGAGGACAGATGTATGGAAGATCATTAACGACAAAAGTGTTGAACAAGTCTTAAAAATCTTCACTGTTGTCTGCACACGCTTGCACATATTGCGCATATCACGTGCCTTTCCCTCACATTTTTCTCCCTTTTTGAACACAAACACAATGACTAGAGCATTATATGTAGACGGGAAGTAACAGCGCACAGAGCAAATGGGTAGACACTATCTTTATGTCACCCTGAGGGTTTCCTTACTTCATAAAAGATATCAGGTACTTGGGCAGCAGTTACAGATAATGTCAGAAGGCAATTTTGTAGTGGTAGATATTATAATTCCAGTGGACTTAAAGTGAAATATATTATTATCTAGGTGTCAAAACAAACATCACCCATTCATTGAACATTGGTTCAAGTATGATACTTTTCAGATGCCATTAGTATATGCCGATGCTTATTACAAACGCATCATGAAGACTTTTTAAAGACTATTTTATGGGTCATTCTACTTTGTATTTAGTTCATTTAGTTTTAGATGTGTTATGTTCAGTGTTCAATATCTCGTTTATCTGGAATCAAAGTAACTGCTATATAAAATAAGGCTCAATAAAGTATCTATGTATAGCCTGTTAAAGCCAAACAATACATCCTTATTGCCTCACTTACTTACCTATATATTTTTCATCCATACTTACATTTAGAATGTCACCTATCATTCACCACCATACCTCCATAATTGCAACCACTTTCAACATTATGAACAAAACCGCACCACGTAATATCAGCTGTACAGATAAAATAAATCCTTAGAAGGATTTATAGTTACAATTAAAAATGTGTGACAGTGCTACAAGCCAAAACAGCTTTAACCTTCTGCTGAGTGCTCAATGTTAAGCATTAATATGGACTGTAGACATTCTATAGACCTACTAGCCTAACACTTTAAGGCTGATTTCCACTCCACCCTCCACTGAATCTTATGATACTGTTAACTACATGTTTAATGGAGCATTTCAATGACCCAGCGAACCAACGTAGATATCATTAAAGGTCACTTTCTGCTATGTTTGTTATCCACGAGGAGATCCTGTTACAGGTGCATATGTTTTTTTGACAGGAAGTGACGGCATAACAGTAAAAAAAATCCTTATGACACTTACTGCTTTTGTTAAATCTACCGAGTGTCAAGATTTTGGCAAGCTTAGTAAGTCCTATTGATCATCATAGCAGACCTACTCAGTCTGAGAATTAGAAACTACACACAGACTCTTTCTTTCTCTCTCTCTATCTCTCTAAGTCTCTCTCTCTCACACACACACACACACACACACAGAGACACACACACACACACACACACACAGGCACACGTTCTTAATGAGGGTGCCATCAGGGTCTGGCTCTGTGAGCGTGTTCTAATTGTCTCATCTTTCGAGGTGGCACATTCTTGGGTCGAAGCTTAATTTAACACCCCGTCCTTCTCTAGCGCTTTTATTTAACACCCCGCCCAATAATACACACACACACACACACACACACTTATACTGAGGACTCACCCTTTCAAAAGGTATTCTTGTACCCTAACCATCACCTGTCTCTCACACCCATGTCTCTGTAACCTCTCATCCTTCTCTCACTGCCCCGTTACCCTCCAACACTCCCTCTCTGCTCATAGTAAATTAATTGGCAAGCTGTTGTCTTGCGATACCAACTGTATTAGAAACAAGCACGCATTGTTCGCCTTGTTATTCCCTCTGTGCACACTACCACAAAAAACACATATCAGACAGCCCTGTAGAAACAAGAGTCCAAGTGTTTAGCGCCTTAAATGTTTAGCTAATGCAGATGTTTAGTCAAGCTGGGTGGCTTCTTCCAACTGTACTTCAAACAAGTTTCAAATAGAGTGATGCTGATCAGCTATAGTCATTATTTTGACAGAAGTGATGGAAGTTACAATTGTGTCCTGATTTTTTTTTTCCAAGAAACAAGTCTGAAATCAATACTTGAAAATTCAAAAAACAAGACAACAATGTACCTGTTATCTTCCAAATGTATACCATCTCATGTGTAACAAATGTTTATTATTAACATAACCTCACTGACTGTTCAAAGCAGTCATGTGACAGAGTTTTAAAGGGGTTTTTTTTAGGTCCCAACAGTCTCTGACACTGAAAGTTGGGGGAATCTACTCATTTTGAAAATATTATCATTATTCTCTGCCACCAATCAGCATCTTGGAAAGGCTTGAAATGCCTGAAAATTCATGGAAATTGGTAGACATGTCAGAGCTGGAGAAAATTACAAAGTTCTGTAGTGATTGGGCTCAGGCATGCCAGCAGGCTCCATAGCACTCCCAAACACAGGGCCATGTTGCTTTGATGTTCAAAAAATTCTGTGGGATCATTGCTCTCATCATTCTGGACGTAACACATTTTTTGAAAAATTTTCGCCTGACAGGAAATCAGCCATTTTGGATTTCATGCATAAATTTTCATTTTATCAGCATGTTTGAGGCTTTTAGGGTGCACAAAAACTCATGAAACTTTGCATTCATGCTCTAGGTAGTAAGTATTTTGATTTGATATCACATGTGGGCTTGGACGTGGCATGTGAGCTCTATAGCGCCAGATAATTACTTTTAGCATTTTTGAGATGCTATTTTCACAAAGCTTTGTGAAAATAACGAGGCTATACTTAATATCCGATATGGGTCTTGGACTTAGGTTAAAGCTAAGTTAAAGCTAAAATTTGATGTAGATGAGCAAAATTTATTCACACAACATAGTGGCACACTGACAAGGTAGCTTTCATAAAAATGTACATCAATGTCAGTTGCCCTCTGATAAATGTATTACCGCATTAATATCTCATGTATTTAGTATTAACTGCAGGCAGCAGGAAGTAAAGTCTAAAGATTAAAAAAAATCTACACACAAAATGAACTCTAAGATAATGTGATATTGCTAGACATGTTAATGGATGGCTGACTGAACTGAAAGAAGCGAGGAATGAATGTACCAATGTAAGTAGAGTAATCGGCATTTTCTCCTGCTTTTTCATCATTGTGGACAGTGACACAAATGACAGTCTGTGGAAATGGATCTGTATCTAATCCATAAGCATGATGTCTCTTGTGCAAAGAAATGTTTACCAGGAATTGTTTCTTTTGTTGTTTTTTTTTTTTTTTAACAATTGGAACAGTCGGGCACTTATATCGTTTTCAATAAGTCTGAAACTCTGGTTCAGGCTTTCAGAAATCAATGTGAGATGCAAACAGGAACAATCGACTGGATACACAGAAGAGGTTAAACGGTTGCATGAGAGCTGCATCGTCTTTAGGTGCATTGAGTTTAATCAGTCAGACTTTGACAAACCTATTATGTTTGTGTCCCTTACAACAGCTCACATTACAATCTCCTCTCACCCTTTTGTCTGTCTGACTAGTTAGAAGTATTACAGCATCTTCCTGCTCTATAGGTGACAGATTGGCACATTCAACCTATTCGCTTCCCTCTCTCTTTCCTCATTCTTCTCATTTCACTCTGTCGTTCTCACTCTCTCTCTCTCTCTGCAGCCTGGTTGCCACATATCACAGATTTTGACAGTATGTGGATGAGGTCCCTCAGGGAGGCATTAGCTCCCTGTGGGGAGTTCTTCTGCTAAACTCCTGGCGGGCATTTTCCCTTAACACAACCCAATCAATAACTTTTAATATTATCTACTGGCAAACAGAGTCCCCGGAAAGGCCACTGGAGGCTTTTTGGACAGACCGAGGCTGAGAGAGCCTGTGTGGCAGCAGACAGGCAGGCAGGCAGGCAGGCAGGGGCAGAGCTGTGGCGTTTGCTTTGCTGAGGCCACTGAACCGTGGTGAGCATTAGCTATGACATTTCAACAGCAGCGGGGCTGTGAGACTCTGCCTCGTGTGTCTGGGTGATCTCCAGCTCGACTCACAGAAGAAAGCGCACTCGGGGATGGTTGAGGGTCACTGCCCATGCTTGACCATTTCATCTTTGCAACATCACAAACAGGCTTTTAGAGATTTTGTGTGTGTGTGTGTGTGTGTGTGTGTGTGTGTGTGTGTGTGTGTGTGTGTGTGTGTGTGTGTGTGTGTGTGTGTGTGTGTGTGTGTGTGTGTGTGTGTGTGTGTCTCAGCTGATGATGCACCGCCATCCAATCTCATATCAGGGGGGCGTAGCTCACTCCTGGTAGAATGCTGTACCGGGGAAAGTAATCCCTTTTCTGGTATAGACTGATTTATTGTCCAGCACAGCTTTCATAATGGAGAAGAAAAACGTAGCTTAGTGGAGCGGAGATGAGGAAAAAGAAGTTTAAATAGCATTACTTAGTTGCAGCCTCTGCACAACAAGACATTAATCAAATTCTGTAAGTATAACATTAATCACTTACTATGACGTAGGTGTTACTATTACAAGTTAAAGCTGGATCTGAGGAGGTGCACTTAAATCAATGATGACAACGCTGAGTTGCAGTCAGTTGTATGTAAAACCTATATTCAGTATGGTGCTACACAGACAATAATAGAAGTTTCTAGAGTAAATTTAAGTTTTTTTTCTGTCCTGCTCTGAACCAGACTGTTGGAGGGATTTCACTGTGGGGCTCTGGTTTAAAATGACTGCATTGTTAAAGCCCAATCTCACTGGCCTGTGTTTGCTTTATCATTTAGCCACAATCATCCTTTCTCTCAACTACATGGCAAAAAACCCTCTGACACACTGCATTGTTAGTCCTCGAGGCATGAGCATGAGTGTTTCCTGTCGAATGTGGCTGCGTAAAGATGCTGACCTGTGGCATATGCGCCGAAACAAATCATTCACCCGCTTCAACAGCGCAGCTTCTAAGGTGAGGCCAGAAAACAACAAGTCAGCTCAAGAAGCTTGAGCGCAGGGGAGGAGGAGGGGGGCGGGAGGAGCTGCTCATCCAGACAAATGCTCTCATGCTTGCAGTGCCTACAGTCATGTATTGAGCTGCTAGGTGCACATGTGTAGGTGTTTTGACACACAAAGTATTACACCATCATCTACATATTAGCACACATACACAAACGTGAGAAGAACAACAGTGAAATGTATGCACAAAAGTATAAATATACAGCTTAAACAGGGCACAAGGTGTCTAAAGTTATTCATTTTATACTGAAAAAAAACAGCAATGGCTCACATTTGCGATGCTGAAAACGGTAAATGTTGAAATTTTTTTCATGGTAAGTGACATGCAATTAATCCATGAAAAATGCTTGTTGATTTAATTTCTGTCCTAACTAATCAGCAGTGGATCTATCCAACAACTGGAGCGCAAACGCCAACTGCACCCAGAACCTCCTCATAGCAGCATATCTGAGGAGGTGCCAGAAAATAACAGATGCTACCAAAGCAAATGTTGGAAGTGCAACGCTCAGCTAATGATTGGATCTGCAGGCCGTTTTCCAGGTGACTTATGTTACTGCTCGGCTACTGGAGATGAGGATGAGTGAAGCTCTATTGATTAGCTGTTTTGCAATCCGCGGTCGATGCCGCCATGTTTTCAGGTCAGGCACAAAAAAAAAAAAAAAAAAAAAACATGTGATCCCATCATCCGTATTCAATTAATATCAACAGATAGCACTACCCTGCGATAAATAACCGTCAGAGACTCACCCTGTATGATTGTGCATGTTTATTCAATTACAAGATAAGTGAACATGGGTTGAAGCCGAGGTTGAACAATATGATTGGAATTCATTATATAGACAAATCTGCCGGGGTGAGTTTGCCATGCCTGAAAAGTTGATTCGAATAAGACTGAGTTATTGAATTAATGAGATATGCCCACACTGCTGTGTCATTTTGCATATGGTGACAACACAGAAAAGACAGAAGTAGAGGCGCATTAGAAGTCATTGTGAGAAAACACACAGCTGCGCACGTTCTATCGTCTGCTCCACATCCCCAGAAACGACTAAAACACTTCCTGTCTGTCTTTCCTCTTTCCTCCTGTCCTTTTTCCTCATCAAAAGCCCTCTAACTCCAAAGCTTTTGGATTTGCTCTAATTTAGTCGAAGGAAAAAAAAACTCCCTTACTCCCCTTTTTTTAAAAGGAAAAAAAAAGAAAAACAAAGGCATAAAAGAAGAATGATGTCAATTATTGAATATCCTCCCAAAATAAGCTCAGAAGTGTAGTGGCCTATTCAGCAAAAGAAGAATGCAACACCAGACTGAAGAAAAGCTATAGGAGAAAAACAGATATGCCCAATAGGTGCTAATTTATCTCACTGTTATGCTTCAATACAGGAATCTGACGTTAATTACATTCTGTACATCAGCAAGGAGTGGAGAGATGATGTTAAAAATATTTCACACTATATTTCACAGATCAAAGATTGTGGCCTCAATATATTTTACCTTCCTGTTTCCTGCGCGGTGTATGAATGATGATGAATGATGACGCGGGCTCCAAGACTCTAAAAAGGAGTCTGTTGTTAATTGGATTTGAAAAATGACTGAAAAGAAAAAGTCCCATTAAGGTAAGATACACAGGAGCTGGAGATGAAGCTTTTAAAAACTCATGAGATAATATTATTGTAATGTGTCCTCATTTTAACTATTATTCCAGCCAGAGTGCTTTCTTAACATTTTATGTAAGAGCAGGAAGCTTACTGGACTTGAAAAATAGGCCTAACAGACTAATAACCTGTACCTTTACGTATGAATGCTATTTTTTTTTAATAAAAAAAAAAGCTGAGGCGGTGCTGTAATGAGATTCACCGGCACTGTTAATTCATCTATATGGTAATGTTTTATGACGTAATGCAATAGTAGGCAATGTGCAGCGTCAGCATTGGCAGCTGTGTGATTTTCAGCTAACGACAGAAGGCCGAGGCACTTTATTACGTAGCTGCATCGTCGCTCTGCTGCCTGCTAAAGCAGCGGCTTAAAGCAATACGAGTAACTGTGTAATGGCAGCATTTGTAGTGTGCTCACATAGGGTGCACACAGTCCATCACCCCCCACCCTCCACCACCCGTCTCCTCCGACAACCACCAGCTCCCAAAAAAAAAACAAAAAAAAAACAAAATTCTCACTCTCACTCTTCTGCTCTGAGTCTCAGTCTCTTAAACGTCATGGCTGATTAATAGTGCATGGGCAGATACAGAAAGAGAGGAAGGGGAGGGAGAGGATGAAAAAGTAGATGCAGAGAGAGAAAGAGAGGAAGAAAGGTAGAGAGCCTCAGAAAAAAAAGAGATTGTGAACAACTTAAAAACTTTTTTTAACAGCTTAGCACCGAGGAGGGAGGAGATGAATGTATGAGAAAACGATGGAATGTGCTGATATGATAATGGCCTCTCGCAGGCCCTTGTGGCAAACACATTTGCTCTGTGTAATTTGTTCTTGGGAGAGAGGGAGAATTATGTCTTGCTTTATCTTATCACACAAAACATACCATCTTTCTCCCGCTTTCATACAGTGGCGCATGAACGTGTGCAATTGCGGTCCACTCCTGCCACAAAAATCTCACTCAACAAATCCTTTAATTGCCTGATCAATGGCTGTTGAGCCATGCAAATGAAGCTGATAGTCGATCAGGGGCTGGGTCAGGTTGAACGTCCACACGCTGACGCATGCCATTGATCAAAGTGCGCACCGTGCTAAAAACCCAGGATTAAACCATTCATCTGTAGGCCCCACCCTGAACCATTATCCTGACCCTCAAGCAAACCTGGCATAAGATACAAAGGGGGGTAAAAAAAAAAAAAAAGCTTCCGAAAGTTTAAGACCATCCATCACACGACCACACGACTTTAGAAAAGGCACACACAATATAGGAAAGCTGCAGACGCACAAACACATACACAGGTGAGATAAGACAGGTTTGTTTCAATGGTTCTCTACTGGGACAACCCGGGAAAAACAAGAACACCTCCAGCCACAGAGACGTCCCATCAATATTGTCTTACCTTGTGTTTTGCCAGCCAAAGTCTCATCCCCGCGTCTCAGAAGTAGCATGATGGTGCGGCCTGGGACTCCTCTCTCCCTCTCATAGCCTCTGACTGAGGGAGGCTGAACTGCAGTCAACGCAAGAGAAAAGACAATGTGGTTATTGATTGCTGGCATCACAAAAGCATTCAAATTTGTGTCTTAGCAGAGAGGGAGAATAAAGTATGCAAGCTAAATGTATAAAATACATTTAGCTTGCCTAAGAGCCTAAGAGTCTTGGTTAAGGCTTCTGTTTTCCTTTGAGGATTGCTCACAATCCCTCAGTCTGTGCTTTCATAATAAACAATAGTTTTGAAATAATTGTAAGGCATAAAACATTTCTGAGAAAAACTGAGAAGAGCTTTGCTTCAATTCCTGACTGTACATAAAGAACTTCAAAAGTTAGCACATTCAATTTAGAAAAAGAATGCTGAAACCTGTAGAAAGCTGTTTGTTTATCATGATATAACTATGAGTGAAAATTTAGAGGCGTTGTTTGTGTGAGGAGACGGAGCTAATCACCTGGAATGATACCACCTGTCAACACCATTAGCCAATTAATAGAAAGATGAGTTTAATTAACTCAGAAAAGGAGAATAAAATGGTCATGGGAATAAACGGGCCCTTTATCATTTTCAGGTGTCATTCCACAAGCAGGTTTTGTTTGCACTAACCAGCTGCACTTTATCAAACAAATGTGTTTTAGTCTTCATTAATTAATCGAATTACATTCACTACTAGGACACCTCATTAGGTGTGTACTGTGTGCGTGTGTGTGTGGTTTGTTGTAGCAAATACAGATGTTCATGAACAGGGAGGTGAGATTAAAAATGAGGCCGCACTGCTAAGCATTTATCTCCTCTCCCAATCCTAATCCTTTTGCCATTGATTGTGAACGAGGAGGGTGTCGGTCATCACGAACTCACAGCAGTTTTAGGTAAAATCCTCAACAGGTCGAGGGGGTAAAGCAGCAGTTTCGAGGTAATTGTACTCCACAGGAGCAGCTTCACTTCTGTTCTCCCCTTCGCTCCTCCGAAGAGATGTTTGGCGTCACTTGTTTTTCTGACGTCTGCCAGTCTGTTGTTGCAAAGGGGAACAGGAAGGACAAGAGGGTTAGAAGCAGGTCACAGTCACTCATTCTCTTATAAAGTCATACCGTGCCTTGGCAAAGTGCATAACCCCTGATTCACTCCTTCTAAGAGTTAATAAATTTAGATTCAATTAAGGTAACTTAAAGTCCGCAACTCAATGAACAATGAATACTGTATTACTGTTTACAATCCAAATCCACTGTCAAGGCCATTTCTGTGCTATAAAAAACAATGTCTATCCTTAATCTGTTTAAATGCCTCTCACAACTCCTCTTAGTAAACTGTGTGCATGTGTGTTTATGCAGTATTGTGTGGGGTCAAACAGCCTGATTAGAGGAGGAGATTCCAACCCAATATGATAAATTACAAATTTAGTCCAAATGTACTGTTGTGTTAAATTGTCTTTGCCCTTCTGCCCCCAATAACCCCCCCAACTACAGTTGATCAGATCAGAACAATAAACAATAATAATAAACAGCTTCTATTAATCTTGATTATCCATAACTCATAATACCATGAACACACTCGCCACATGATTCCATAGTCTCTAAATTCAAGAGGAATGTGTGGGGGCCATACTTTAGGTGAATAAATGATTAATTAGAATATGTCAATGAATAATAAACAAGTCTCTGCGGGGTAACAGATTGTACTTTTCATATTTAATAGATTGATGGGCCCTCACACAAACTCAAACGTATGCACACGCTGCAACATGTAATCACAGACAAACACACCCGTCACATGTACATGCGTCACATCACACATGAAACAGAGGGGTGAACGTACAGTAGATTAAAAAACATCAAAGGAAGGCCTACGCTGCACACTTGAAACACCCAGGCTCCTTTAGCTTGTTTCTTAGCTTATACTAATCCCACAAAAGGGGCATGAATGTTGCGTTTCGGCACGCGCTCTCTGTGTACTGCCATCCTTTCTCGTGGACAGTGTCTGCGTCGATACAAGTCCTCCTAATCAGCTCCGATGAATTATTGAATAGCCTTTTTATATCAGATCATGACCCATATTCTGCTCGCTTGAAGTGAATGTGCTGCCAATAAAGATTGAGATGTACTTTTTAAGTTGTCTCCTCGTCCCACATAGGCCTTCTGCTCGAGCTCCTGGTGGTTCAGCAGTATTCAGACGCACTCACGCGCGGCCACACGCACACAAACACACATTGCAGAACATTACAAGCTTTTGAAGGAGCTCCGCAGACTGATTCATTCATTTAACAAGATGATGGACGAGGTAGTCATGCTGCATCGCACTGTGAATCTGAGGTGTTAAGTTTTCTACTAGTGGCCCCACTTGAGATTTTCATGAGCTACGGTCATGTTGACATGTTTCGAAACCGACTTTGAATACACTGCCTCTGGAATACAGCGATCACTAGGAGAAACGGAGGGAAAGTTAAAGCTGAAGATGAAGGGGCTGCTGTTGCTGGTTTCATTAAGGGCAGGTGCAGTGCTCGGGCCCAGGCGCACCACTTTGCATTGTTGTCTCATTAGGTAGCACATGGGGGATAGAAGGAGAGACAGAGAGAGAATCAGTAGGAAGAGGGGGGATAGGATTATGAATCTCCTTAGCCCCTGCTGTCTCCTCTCCTGGCCTGTTTATCAATGACGACTGCAAACACGGCGCCTATGAAATCTCTTAAGCTCTGTTTGAAGACTTTTGGCAGACTTCTTTTCCACGTAAGCTCCTGCCATAAAACCGCTTGAGACACTAAAAATTGACAGGACGCTTGAAATATGCGGTACTCATCAAACACAACGGATTTATTGTTCAATTAAATTTGCTGGCAATGTTTACACAAACATTACTCATTTTAGAACGGAGGGTACACTTTCATTTTTAGGGATGACACTAAAGAACAAACTGGGTAAAGCATGAACTGCAACACAACACTGATCAGAAAGGCTAATTTAATAGTGTGCAAAATATGATGTGACAATCCAAGGTGACTCTAGAATGACATGTAAAGAAAGCTGAAATCAGTGTGAAGCCAAAAATATATAAATGCTATTGTCTTTCTTGCCTCATGATCACAAATGTAACCCAGTACAAAAAAAAAGTACATGCCCTGCCATGCCTGCCAACAAATCATCTCTATATTTGCATGGGAGTGATGCTCAGCTGTATCCATCATCCAAACTGTTCATTTGGACAGTCAATGCTCACTCTACCACCAAGCTACGCTCTAAAGGGCTGGTGAAAATGCTATCTGCATCCTCTGCACAACGCTAGTCAAATCAACTGTGTCAACTGCAGTTTTCGAGCTAAGTGGGACATAACGGTTGAGTCGCTGTCCAGTTTGCCTCTGCTTTTCCCTCAACCACACTGCCGAGACACAGACATAACACAGTGGAAAGCGCCTGTTCATGAAAAAGTGACTCATACTATTTTTGTGATCATTACAGTAAAAAAAAGAAAGAAAAAAAAAGACAGCGGTGAGCCATGTGTCAGAGTCAAGAGTTTGCGCCCGAGACGTCCATTTTGCAGTGTGGCAGCTGTGACAGCTTTGACAGACTACCTGGGCTTAAGTGCCCATCTGTAGATAGGCTACGGGGGTCACATGTGTGCTGAGAACGCCCGAGCAGAATGGGTAATGGTCGTGGGTTATGAGAGCAGGTCCCAGATGGGTTTCGCAGGTACGGAGTCGTAACCTTGACTGTGCACTCGTGCGCGCTCACACACATATACACACGCTGTATAAATCCAAACTGCTGTCAGCCAAATGATGGGAAAGTTAATCAGAGAAAAGGGGCCAATCGCCACTGAACCTATGATAGATAGATGGATGAAGTGTCTCTGTGTATGTGTGTGTGCATGCGTTTGTGTGTGA
>JANJYP010127224.1:0-12055 GCA_024605115.1 Rastrelliger brachysoma | reverse complement strand
TGTTGCGATAAATCGAAAACATAAAAACATTTGTATTCTCTATTTTTTTAATCCAAAGTTAGTGTTTTTATCTTTCTTTTCATTAAGTTGTGTTCAGGAAAAGACATTGCATGTTTGCCTTCTTATATTGGCTTTAGCCTGTGGCATTCTTTTAAATAATTAAAAAAAATAAAATAAAATGATCTTATTTTAATTGTTCCTAATCCGTATTTTGTAAATTTAAACTTATAAAACAACTTAACATCTCAAATATAATACATGTCTGTGTTTATGTATTGCTGTATGCTACCATTCACATGTTCCCTTTTTAAAAATCATAACTTTGTTTACTGACTGCATGACACGCAAAAAAAGCCCAAGACTCCACTCAGCTGTATCAGCAAATCAGTTGTTTGTAACCGCAGAGCTTGTTCATTTTTTTTTACAAAAAGACTATGATCTGTTAGATCTGTGTGGTAGTTTGTTGCCTTTATTGAAGTTGCTAAAAAAGTTGCTAAAAATGTGTATTATGTATATGTGACAGGACGGTCCTGTCACTATGCCTCCAAGCTACTTGACCACAAGGATATCTCTTTGGGTGACTGGTCAACGCGCATGACTCTTACCCGGGAGGTTGTGAGTTCAAGCCCTGCCTATATATATAATATATGCAATTGCATCAAGCACAGTGTTATCTCATGGTGTAACTAACAGAAACATCAGTCATTATATTGAACAAAATATAATGTCACAAGGACCCCCTTGCTGTCAGATCATTCCACCCAATGAAAGACAGCATATTTTAGAGGGCATTCCATTGAAATTAGCAATTAATAAGGTCATTATGCGGACTGCAGTTTGTGATACCAAAATAGCGATGGAAATAGCATTTTAGCATGAAAGTTCTTTCTAATGCTGTCTCTGTCTTCCTCCTACCCTCACAGAGAACAGTCACCATGAACACTCCCTCCTCCTCCTCCAAACAGCAGTGATGGATGGACTAATTGATGCAGAATGATTGGGCCATTCATTTTAACCTACAACAGTGGGTTCCATATTTAGGATTAGCGTTGCATTATAATGGGAAGGGAAGAGGAAATGGTCAGGGAGTCAATGATCACTAGAGGGACAGGGACAGCTTGAGGAAGAGTTATAAAAAATTAGTGATAAAGGGAGGCATAGAGAAAGACACAGAGTCATTTTAAATGCCGGTAACAGGCCTGGTCAGTTGTGTAATGCTAAACTTATGAGACATAAAAGAGTGTTCCAATGAGATTTATAGAGAGGTGTGTGACTAAGAATGAGAGCAAGAGAAAAGGGGCATATAGNTAATGCTAAACTTATGAGACATAAAAGAGTGTTCCAATGAGACTAAGAATGAGAGCAAGAGAAAAGGGGCATATATTTGCCACGTGTCCTGGTATCCCTCTCTTAGCCTATGAATCATTCATCTCTGTCCCCATGTATAAATCAAGCTGCCGGCCGTCGCCTGCGGCAGTCATGTCATTAGCTAGTTGACGGCATCACTTGATCTCTGGCACTGCAGTGTGGGTGAGGGAAAGGACCTAACTTTAAACAGCACACATATCAGCATATCAAACTGTATAGAGCTTTCTGTGTCTGCCTGTGGTGTAGTAAGCTTTGTGGAGCTTACCAGGACCACACAGAGACAGGCTTACTCTGAGATTTTTCTCCTGACACTCACAGTTAGACTTTGCTATCAAATTTATCATGCAAACTATGCGTACATGTTCTGTAAGTGTGTAATTTTTTAATGTATTGTTGATTGCATTTAACAGCTGGATTGTGTGGCATGTATAAACATACTTTTTACATTACAGTTTGAATTAATTAATACCAGTATGTGTAAAATATGCTTTTATTCTTCTTGGGCCTTAATGAGTTTTAAAAGCTGCAGTTTTTGACCTATTATAGCTTGCAATGCTTTGTTTGTGATAGAGAATGAGAATAGCACCAGAGATTCTTAATACCCTACCATCTATTTTCAGTATAATTTTCAAAGTAACACCAGGTTTCACTGCCTTTCACCACTGAAGGGTCATTTGAGGTGGAGGACTTCACTCCTTCAGAATCTCTCACATCATATATTGCACCAGAGGACCGAGAAAGTGTGGCGCCTTATCAGTTTAAGTGGCTAGCTCTGCCAGCTGCAGCTCAAAACCCTGGAGCAGTAGGCAAGCCTTGAGGCAGCTCAGGTTAGGGGTGTCTCTGAGTAATGTTATACTTTGGCTTACAGTGCAGGTAAAATACATTTATATTTTTTTATTCAGTTTGATCATAGAAATATTGTATGACCATTTGTGTTTGTTTTGAAAGCTCTGATACTGTATGTACCTTTTGGCATGATTTTTTTCTGCTTTTGCATGCTTTGGAGTATGCCTGCAAGGATACGGCACAGGCATACAGTAAACCATCTCGACTTCTTAGGATCATTTAGTTGAAAATAAATATATGTGATATGCGCTTGGGCGCTTGCCTTCCCTCCAGGTTGCTGCTGTAACCATATTGCAGCTGCTTGTTTTTCTTTGTGTTTGACCTCTGCAGCCTCTCTCACCCCCTCTTTCTTTCTCGCCCTCTCAGAGAGGACTTGACTTCAGTTGGAGAACAGAAAGAATGATATTTTCAATCCCACAACATACTGTGCCCATTATGTATATTTCAACCACTTAGTAATTCACATGCTTATATACAACAAAGGACTTGGGCTGCAGTTTAAGGATCATCCACTTTATTCTGTCTCCCCTCATTGTACACAAAGTGAAAATACCACCACAGGGCTTGGAAATGGGCAAAAAAATGTCAATTTAGTTCTCTTCTACATTGCATCACACACGACCTAAACCTCCACCCTCCCACCCCCATGTGCACCAGAATTTCTGGGTCAGTTGTTGAGATTTTAGACAACTCAAAGCATTACCAGCCCCAATGTCAAAGCATATTTGTGTCCTACACAGGCTTTTCTGTGGTTGTTTTGGGGGTAGATCCTGCATTCTGTCTGTCCTTTTTCTTTTGCATGCACATGTCTGCGTGCGTTTGGTTGACAGTGTGCGTGAGTGTGAATGTGACTATCCGCACATTTGCTTGCGTGATGGCATGTCTTTGTGTCTGTCTGAATTTGCAATTGTCTGTGTGTATGTGTGTGCATGCTCGTGCGCACAATTCTTATTCTGGGATAACAGGATGCTGAACTGTCTTGTCAGTTGACTCAGTGGTCACTTTTGGTCCCACTGCCCCTAGCAATGTAGGATGGAATGATGAGATCTGACAGATGGGGACAGTTCTTTGCAGGGCACTACCCGATCCCATATTCTCCCCAATCAAAGCAAAGCTACTACAAGGGCATCACAAGAGGCTCTGAGAGCGGATCCACATGCTCGCAAATGACTCAAAAACATTTGACTTGCCAATATACCAATCATACCAAACCCTATTATTTTCAAAATGTTTACTTGGATTGCATATGTGATGCTGAAATTGTAGCAAAGTATATATTTAGAAGTGAGAACACTTTCAATAATAATAATAACAGGAGGGACAAAAGATGAACAGAAATGGAGAAATACATAACACCATGTAACAAATTCACTTTGCTGATGCACAACCTGAACTGAATGTAGAGGCACTCTGAAATATAAAAGAGGTCTTGTATCAACTACTACATCCTTTATTTGCTGTCTTTTGAAGTTGAATGGAAATTAATTTTTTAACCCAGGAGTTCCTTCCATGTCATCCATTCTTTATATCTAACAGCAGAGAAAGTAATTGAGGCACCAGTGAAGATCAATGGAAGAAATTAGTGGGACGTTGTCATTATACAGAGCCATTAAATCAATAAACTGCTACCAGGCCAGGCAGAATTACCTTGTCCTATGTAATGTAAATTACATCCATTTCCTTTGGACAAACTAATGGTGTTATAGATTTATAAATATAAATATTGTCTACAGTTTGCACACACATAACTATCAAATTAAGTGTGTATTTCAATTGTTTACATTGTAGAAGTACTCTGCTGTACCTATGTTGAACCCGGGTGTGGTTTGGTTAAGCATAAGATTATTCTCGTTCTGTTTGCATTGCAATTTGGAACATGAGACCACACACAATTGGAGGGAGTAAAACTGCTGAAAGTCTTACCACCAAATAGGTGTGGTAGCACATGTTTTGTTTAAACAGTTGCAACCTTATGAGCCTCATTCCTAAATGTGAATGTACCATGTACCATTCTGGTATGTTAACCAGAGCTGGCTCACATTGCCTGCTTTACAGTGAAGGTACACTGCAGGACGAAGGTTTTGTCCTGCTCAATGGCACATGCCATAATTTCACTAACCACTGTGCATGACAAAAGCATAAATGAACAAACACACAGAACGCTGATTGCTCTCAAGTACCCAATGTTTATACTAGCGTTGGGGTGGTTTATGGATCTGTGGCTTGAGTGCACTGATAATAGTGATTTAAAGTAGTTTGAACTTATGTATCTGTGGGTGTAGAGGAAGGAGCATATTCATGTGAGCATCACAGCTGGTTGGTGGCTGATTAGTGGCACTTCTTTGACACTTCCTGCACAGAAGCTGACCTGCTATGGTGGCCTTTTGCCAACTAGTTACAAACTGTCAAGCTTTCTGCATCTCTCATGGGGCAGCCTAGTTAGCTCTCTCTGACAGACTGCTTGCCTACAAGTAAGGTTTCAGCCCAGGGAGGGCAGAGCAAGCTCCAGAGAAAAGCTGTCATCTTTTTCTCAGACCGCAAGGAGGAGGAGGAGTTTCTTTCTCCTCTCTGTCTCTGTCTCTCTCTTTCTCTCTCTCTCACCCTCTATCAATCTTTTATTTGCGTTAGCCTGTTCCCCTGGTGAAGATCTTCACTTTCCAAGTGCCTGTTATGCTCCTCTCAGCCTGGATGTGCAGAATAAACAGACGGGTGTCAGAGGATGAATTGTCAAGTGTCCCCCAGGAGTTGTGTCCGTTGTTGCGTTAACCCTCTCGCTGTTCCCTCCTGAGGGCCACAGCAGCCATCCCAGTATGCTAGCTGAGAGTAACACAGAGACAGCCAGTTGGACTGAGGTGAAAGACGCTCTATGTGTCCTTCCTGAGGGAGAGATGAGCGTTTATACCGCAGGGATGATGCCCACCACTCCACCTAATCCTCTTTTCTCAGACACTTCATTATCACCCGCACACTGCAGCCGTGCACAGATCTCTGAGGAGAGCCACAGAATCTCACATAAAGGTGCAGAGAGAGAGAGGAAGAAGAGTGAAAAAGGTGAGAAAAATGAGAGGAGGGGGGTATGAAGAATGACAGAAGGATACACAGAGTAAAAAAGTGTGGTGGAGGTGGAGAACAGATGTCAGCCATAGTGGGTTATAGTGAGATGAAAACAGTGTGTATAATATCTTCTCATTGCCATTTGAATATTCATGTATTTTCATTACAGAAGCAAGAAGCAGGCAAAACCGAAGAGGAGTCAGGGGAAAACAGGCCCCCTCTTCATCAAACAACCCGCTTAATCAAATATAATACACAGACTGTTTTGTCATTGACTAGCTTAAAGTTGAAATAATTATCTCGTTTTGTACTGTGAAAAAAATATCAATTTTAAGTAAAACACTTTATTAGCATTTTATTAATTGTGACATTCACGTGTATGGTCCAGTATATTGGTGGGTACAAATCTTCAGACAGAGAGGTTTCAGATAGAAGTTGAGCTTGTAGTTTACACAAACCAATTAATACTGGTATATGCGTTCCTTTCTGTGTTGGGCATGTGCAGAGAGGTGTCTGCTGGGAAGAAGATTAATTTCTGAGTGGGAGAGTGCAGCAAAGCTATTTGAGCCCACTGAAACATGTTGGCTCTCTACTGTGAGACTCGCATTAGCACATGCCATAATTGATGGAGGAGCATACTTAGCAGTAATAATGGGCATTATAGGGGGTGGTATCAAGACATTATTTTCAGAAAGCACTAATTAAGCTTTTTGCTATGGCTTTGGCGAAGCATTGACTGTCCGGTATCATTGGGAATGCTTTCTACGCTTCTGATAAACACACTGCTTGCCAATCAGTTTGTTCTGGGCCTCCCGTGCGCAGGGTAAATAAACAAGTTCATCAAACAGTGAGAGACAGAGCTCCTCTCCACTGACTCTAGTCCTGGCCCTGATGAAACAGCAATCAGCTCAGTACCACAGGGAGCCATTGTGTTTACAGTCGGTGGGTGGATAGACTGCTGCTCGCTCCGGGAGATTAGACCTTTGAGACCAGCTGGGACAATTCCACCACCAGACAGTTCCACCTGTGAAATTGCAAAGAAGACCCTGTCCCTTCCCCTCAACCTTCACAGCTATCGGAGTGATCAACACCACACCGACACTTTCCCAAGTCTCTTCAGTCATGCCAGTGTTTGAAGGGGAGGGGTGCTGGTTGGTGGCCTAAATAAAATACAGAGCCTGTGTACATATGGGTGTGTGGTGTAGGTACAACCAAGTATGCACAGCTGCACCACCGCTCTTGTGTGTGTGTTTGACCTAAAGCTCAAGATGTGTGTGGGTTAAGGGATCCAGCAAAGAAAGCAGTTGACCTTGATAATGTTTCTCCAACAACTTTACAATCACCTCCTAAATTCACTTCCTTTCTTGCCAGTTGTTTGAAATGTTATATTAACATCTCGCAGAACTTCTTGGCAATACCCCAAAGATTAGGAACACACATTTCCACAATAGTTGTTCCTTAGACACCATGTTCTGTGTACTACATAACAAGTAAGCCTGGCGGAAATACTACAGGATAGAGTGTGAATACGAGCTTCAGCTGACAGCCACTGGAAGGTGTTTCTCTCCCTCGGTGGGCAGCGGAGAAAACCTCAACAAGCGTGACAATAACAGAATGCCAAAACATGGATTGGGCCAAATGAGCTGTGAACGCAAACAAAGTGGCAAATTTGTTCTGTGGCATTTGGGGTGGACATGTGTCCCCTCCGCACATTAAATACTGCACACAGTCTCACTGATGAACTGGCAGGAAGAGAAAAAGTAAGAATAATTATGGAGAGATAAAAGACGAGACAGAAAGACAGAAGGTAAAGAGAGCAAACAAAGCAGTAATGACGATGTCAGCTCAAGGATGTGTATGTTAATCATTCTTGTGCTGCAGTGTTTGAGAGCATTTGTGTGAGTGTGCTATTTGTCAGCATCCCACCTGAGATTTGTCATGCCTTGTGGTGAATTTTTGAAGCGTGAGCTACACCAGTGTAATGATTGTTCCGTTTTGTCCTCCCTCTTGAGAATCGTATCTTTTTTGGTCTGTCGAAACTGTATTTTTAAGTTTGTGTCATACTTATCTTCGGGTGTCTCTGTTTCTATGTGATCTATGTGTTTTTCCGGGACCAGGCAGGCTGCCCACACTGTCTCTGCAATCCTGAGATTGGCACAGCTGTTAAATGTTTTATTTACTCAGCCTTGATGAGATAAGAGCCGAGTGTTTTGGAATGTCTGTCTGAGGACATCAGCATGCTTCTCTATGTGTGTATGCTTCTTTTAAGTGCTGATTGGTCATTTGGCATCCATCCCCCCAACACCTAAATGGACTGTTAGAGCAACTCAGGAAGGTCATAAACATAAGCAGCCGATGGCAGTGTTGGTCTAAGAAAGGAAAAAATCCTTATCATACACAACTCTTTTGAATCGTTCCACTGGGCTAGTCTACAATTGGATTTTCAAACTTTTAAGTCTATTACTGTTTAGCTGGGAGCTTTATGTTTTGTAGGGCTGGACTGTTGTGTATATTACATTGTTTTACTTCCTCCCTTCCACCGTGTGAGACTTAAACAGACCAGCTAAGGAATCAAAAGGGCCAAACTGCATGGAAAATGGATCTGTGCTGGGTGGCTTGTTAATTCCCTGGCGTGCCTCCTAAGGTGAATTGCTCTCGATGCGGACGCTGCCTTTGATCATTCACAAAGCATGTCGCAGCAAGGTCTGCACCGGCACCTAGCAGATGGTCATTAAATCATGCGTTTTATTTTACTGGGGCTTTTTACATTCCTGCAAGATCTGTGTGCTTTTATTGCTGCCATTTAGGATGGCTACCATGCTGATTAGAAACATGCAGAGGCTTTTTGTGAGTATGCCAATAGACCTGATGGAAAAACAATGTGCATACTAACATTGCATTAATTCTAACTTAACAGTCTTTACCCTTTGCCAGATTTATTTTATCTGCAGCGCACACAGAAGCGTAGGTGTTAGACTAGATTAGCCTCTGAATTTTTATTGATTACCAGAGGTACTATAAGTACTTTAGTATGAGTTCTTAACATTTTTTTCTTTAATACGCAGAGAAAGGTATCCACATCATGTAAGCAGTGTGAATTGTTGTGTGGTCTCCTCTGAGGAAAGCCACAATTCCAGAGCCATCAGATCCTACAGAACCTAGTTCATCATCTCGGAGATAATGGCAGATTTCTTTCCTCCAGTCAACTGTGGTCCAGAAGCTTGTTAATCTTAGTGTCAGTCAGCATCATGGAGACAGAAATGTCTAATTACCTTTGCATGATTGGCTACTGAGCAGAATAGGAAATCCACCCTAATGATGTATGTCATCTGTTAGGCACTTAAATCACTGACCTCCGCCGGCTACCTCAGCATGGCAAGAAACAAATGATCAAATATTCTCAAGTCAATTATGGTTCAGGTCGGTAGGCATAGAAGTGGAAAGCTTGAGAGTACAACTCTGCCAAATGAAGTAAATAAGGACGATATAGAATTTTTATGTAATGATGGTCCTCATTCTCTTAAGTTTCTCCCATATTTTCTCTTAAATTTCTGTTAGGAGAAAAAGTAAAACATTCTAACTCCAGATGTACTAAACACCATTAACCATCCAAATCCACTCCCGCCGAAGTGTGCTGAATGATGATTGCCATTTAATCTTAAATTTTGGGTGTATAATTGATTGTTTGTTGTTGGCAGCTGATGCCCTTTAAACACTATATGAGGGCAGGTATTATGCTGTGTGCAAATGTTGCTGTTTATCCGAGCATTTATCTTGTGTTCTTGTATATTTCAAGATACATGTATGCCTCCCTCCTATAACCTGCTTCAGTATGAATATGCATTCATTTGCATCAAATGTAAATGTTAATTGCAGTGTAGAATTGTTGCAAATGAAATCCTCTGAAGCAAACACCCCCACAAACTCCTACATAAAATCACATTGTTGTTATTTTGTAGTGTGGATTGAGGTGCATTATTTACCCTTTGCTACTTCTTTTATATTAGCAGGCTAAATGAAGGACAAATGCTGTGTATTATATTGGCATGAGGTCCAAAGTTCCTGACATGGCAATTTGCTGTCTTTTTCTTTTTGGTGAGTGGTGACAATAGGCCGCTGTAGGCTCATTCAGGTCCCCGTGTACTGCAGTGTGAAAGCCGCTTGGCTTTTTGCCCTTAGGGTCAGCTCAGGATCTCAAACAGCACGACTGATGACCACTAATCTGGACTCCTCGGCAAACACAACCCTTTCTCTGTAACCTTCAAGCCGTGAAACACAATTTACAGAGGTGGCAGGGGGTCGAGAGGACCATGATGTCAACAAGCAAACGGGGGAGGATTTCAGAGTGTCACAAACCACAGCCAGCCCATTTACATGCAGTGCAGCAATTTACTTTCAGAAGTAATCTGATTTGTGAAATAAAGAAATGTCTGTGTAAATGACGAAATTTATTAGGAAGTATTAGAGAAGCTAAAACTTCTCTAAAATCGACTGGTTGTCGTCTTTTTTTCAGGCAGTGAGAGGGCTGTGGTTTTGGAAAGTGACTCTGTAGTAGCAGTATCATGTAGCAATTACCAATAATTTGCAAAAGTGAGTACTAGCTGTTGATTATTTAAAATATCCATATCAATCAATAAAATATATTTTGCAATCCAGTACAACAGCCCTTTGTTGAACTTTTGTTCGTAAATCATGTCCAATTCTGTTTGTGCTGTTAATTAACATTGCTAATATGTTGATTCACCTAATCCATATATGTAGACGAGTGGGGAAAACAAACTATAGAAACAGCTTGAAAAAAGACTTTAGATTAAAATCATATCCTATTAAAGATCTATGTATTATTGCAAGTTGTTTGTATTATATTATATCACATATGTCATTTGAGTGACCTATTTTTGTTTTGCCATTATAAAGTAAGACAAAAATAATCAAATAATGTTTCTGAAAAGTGTGTTGAATTGGATTTGGTTTACCTCTAGTTGCTGTCCACACTTGATAATGTGCATCAAATAGGAAATAATGTAATAAAAGAAAAGTGTTCATGCTGTAGGTTTCGCAGTTGTGGTGGGAACCGATAATCAGCATGTTATCACAAATTGATATTGGAAGTAAAATAGATCATGTCTGTTTGGGTGGGGGCTTAACTCCTTATTTGATATTCATGGAAATGTCTGCAGCTGCACATATCTGTAAGGAACAGCACTCCCCTTGTGCAGCTAATTCTGAAGTTGATTAAAGAATTTAAATGGTCCATTTAACCCCTAACGCAGGCAGAGCCTACCTATGTGATAGTACCATTACTTTGCAGTAATTCCTGCAAGCAGCAGCTTGAATTGATCCCCTCTCAGCCATCAGGACGTTTTAGTGCTGCAATGTGTGTGCTCAAAGCCCAGTTTAATAAAGCTAGCTGGTCATGAGCTGTTAAAGCAGAGGAGAACAATAAATAAACAGACTTGCTCTTTCCTGCACTATTCCTTGCTCCCTCTTCCTCCTCCACCATACCTGCATCCAACCACATGGTGGATGTACTCCATGCAGTGAGTCAAGAAAATCACTGAACCCCTCAGTACTTGCATTCAGATCACACAGCAGGGTGCCTATAAGGAAACTTGATTGTCTCCTTTCTGAATCAGGACCACAAAATATTAGAATTAAATCTTTTGTGTCTTTTATCTACCATGACATACTGCTCAGGACATTGTTGTTATTTTTTTATTATTATACATAAGCAGGGTGGTAGGAATGTGTTACGAGAATGCAGCCACAACACGGACCATCAGCAAGGCAGATTGATGTTGAGAGGCCTGGCTGATGGAGATAGTTTATCTACTGCAGGCTGGGATGTGAAATCTAATCACACGAGTGCCAGGTGAGAAAGCGCAGTCACAGATGAGCCTCTAACGCACACCATCACACTTGTATTCAACAAATGGCTAAGAATTTCTCTCTGCAGGGGCGAGACAGGCGATAAGACAGCCTCAAACAAGAATGCTCGTGCTCCATAGATCTGTCTTTCAAAGAGAGCAAAGAGAAATCGAATGAGAGGAGATGGAGAGAGAAAGCATGAGAAAAAGAGAGAATGTTGCAAAAAAATACATTATCACTGGAAATATAAAAATGATTTGCAATAAGGGCACTTAAAATACTCTTAGCTGCCTAAAATAATGAATCTCCATGGCTTTTTTTGCATTGTTGATTTTCCACAGGGACTGGAATGCTGACCTTATGATCTGTTTTTCTCTTTACACTTGGCTGTGTTCAGTGAGTGGCTTCCAAAGCACAACACCATGTAAGATAAGTGAGAGTTATAAAACACTCTTCATTGCTGAATGATGGATTTTTGTTTTGCATATTACATTCCCCCAATACACACAAATCCCCCCATGCATGCGTTAGCCTCAGGTTCGCCTACATCTCAGCACCACTGCAACTGGCAGAGATTTCAGTGTGCTTCAGTTGACAGGCACCACAAATGAGATTTTAGTGGTCTTCAGTCTCTCAAGTATTAGCCTAGCTTGCTCGTGTATTATTTGGATCAAACAATGTGCATCATCTCAGTTTTTTTTTCAATCACCTGCATTTTATTATGCTACATTTCATTTGTGAGACAATATAACATCTTATGTGGACATATTTTAGATATAGCCACTATAGCCCACAGTCATGGCACATAAATCTATATAAGCAAAAGTAATTGTTTTTGACCTAATGTGATATTGATTACTAACTGTCTCTAAGTTTGACTTAAAGGGCATCTCCACTCATAATCAGTGTTTGCTTCGTA
>JANJYP010127177.1:0-12262 GCA_024605115.1 Rastrelliger brachysoma | reverse complement strand
AAAAGTCTACACATACGTTTGTATAAACAGGAGATGGAGTACGTACATCTTTCTCATTTTTGCTTCTCGCTTACATAGGCCTGTTACATGCTGGATGAAATTGACCTGAACTTTACTGACCTGGTTCCTGGTAGAGCAGTGGTGGAAATGATGACGTAAACAGGAATTATGTGTGGCCTGTACTCTTGCAATCAGAATAACGGTGCCAGAAGAGACTGAGCTCCCATGTCTCAAGTCCACTCATTAAACTTGATGCATCTGGGAAAAGGCTCCAAGCATCTTAACCCTGACTCTGATAATGATAGTTTCATACAATGGTTGTAAATGGCATTGTCACAGCGTGCTGCACTGCTGAGATCCCATTGTTTTACATCCTTCTTTTTTGGATCTGTGACCTTTCAGAGGTGCAGAGTTTGGCCAAGATTAAATCCCCTACTGTTACCATCACTGGTTAAGGAAACAGATTGACTTAATCCATTTTCCATAGCTGGAAGATTGACTGTGTTGCTTTGTTTGGCAAAAAGAGGGAAGAGTGCCTTTGCACGGTGGCTTATATTTCTTCCAAATATGATATGAAAAAAGGAGGCACACAACTTTAAATCTATCACATCCAGTGACAGATTAAAAGTGACATCCAGTCACATAAGATATACTACAAAGAATGTGGATAAAGAATGTAGCCACCATCAACTGGCTTTCTTGCCCTTCATTGCAATCTACTAACTAAGAAAAACAAGCACAAGTGAATTAGAAGGTTGCAGTTGTTTCACACTGTTAGCCGTACTAGCCACATGAATCTATGGATTCCAGAGTCAGTGTCAACTTTGCTATAGAGTTAAATATCTCAATATCTATAAGACAGTTTGCTTTAAAATGTTGCACAGACATTTGCTGTGTACTTTCAACCTTTTTTCACTTTATCACTATATAAGTTGAGGAACCAACAATTAGAAACCTGGATAAACTGTGTGCAGTGCCATTTTTGTATTCTAAGTAGTCTCATTCAAAGGAATAGGAAGTTGTGTCCTTTTGACTGATACTGTATATATGAGGGTTCTTTTTCTTTTATTTGGTGAAGGGGGGGGTGGTTTGTAGTGCAAATCACAGACACACATGAGCTTGACGGAAGATCCTGCTAACTTCAGCTTTGTTTGCTTCAAAGACAGCTGCAAATAATTAAAAGCAGTGCATGGCTAAGCCTAGTTCATAATCATATTCAGTCTTTCTGGGTCGCAAGCGATCCCTTTCCCATGGCAGTTCAGCCAAAATTGCATGATGTGAATCAAACACCTACACCTGTGGTTTTCTATGATAGCCCAAAACACCACTTGACACATATTAACTCTACACTTGTATCACAATGGCTCCACAGTTTTGCTATATATGCATTTGCACATTGTATTAATCTCTTAACTTGATCTACTGAGACATGTTGGCCAACTTCCTGATCATGTTGTAGTGTGCATCCACAAACCCTTAATCATACTGCACAGACCTTTCAGGCAAGTAGACATGATACTTCTGAACCACTTCAACTGTCCGTGTATGGAAGTCTCTCTGTGGAGCTACTCACTAAAGCATGTGTTTTGAATCTTTTGTATGATTTCTCTCATTCTTTTCTTCTTCTGGAAAATGTCTAATTTCAATCCAAGTAAATAAGTACGCCATATTACTTTTGTACTGCTGTCATTACACTAAATACAGTCGTGTGCATAGACCCCCTGACAAAGACTGAAACAGACAGTGTGTATGAGTTTCTAAGATTGCTGGTGTCTCAAGTAACCATACCTCATGCCAATTATGCAAAAGCTGTAAACACAACCAGTAGGATAATGATAATAGGAAAAATATGCCCTGACTCTCCTTAGAATAACAAACATCTTTCAGCCCAAGAATAAGAGCCATCAAACCGTGTGAATATTAAACTACAGGACAAGCTTAAATAATATCCTAAGTCCTACCTGTTGTCATACAATGTTTACAAATGAGCAAAGACAGAAGAAAGACATCAATATCCACCAATTTGAAGAAAAAGGAAAACAAATTGAAGTTACACATTTCTCCAGAACCATACAGGCAGTACCATAAAAGCCCCCTGACATCCTATCATTTGTCATTGTAATTAATTGTTGAACAAAACTTGAAAAACATTTGTAACATGGACATTAGTCATCACTGTGAGAGGCGTAACTTTCACACAAGGACAACATTATACCCTCTTTTTCATGTGAGCTTCAGTCAAACAAGGCACTAAATCATTTAACACTTTCTCAGATGTTTCTCCAAGAAAGTAAGGAAACGTAAGTGATAAAAAAAAATGGTAGTTCAAGAGCTATTAGGATACGTGATGAAAAAAAAGAGATGACAAACATGTGCTATTAATGACCAACATCTGCGATGTCAAGAAGATGTTGCTATTCAAGCCTAACGTAGGAATCAAAGACACGTGCGTGGCAGAGGGTTAGCAGCACTATGAGTTCAGCCAAACGTTGCCTGGCACTCAGTACCCTGCATGCAAAACAACCACGGTCTGCTGAAGAATAGTCACCCAACACGGCAACAGCTGCTTGCTGATTCAATTCTAAACAGACAAGAGGTTTTGGTAAACTACTGTTATGCCAGAATCAGGTTTCTCAGTCCTTCCCCANTGCAAAACAACCACGGTCTGCTGAAGAATAGTCACCCAACACAGCAACAGCTGCTTGCTGATTCAATTCTAAACAGACAAGAGGTTTTGGTAAACTACTGTTATGCCAGAATCAGGTTTCTCAATCCTTCCCCTCCTCCAGCCATCACTGTTTGTAATGAACCACATTAAGTGTGTCCCCAATCAATGTATGAAGTCACTAAGTGAGTGAATATGAAAACCACATTGGGTTCTTTTTCTTGAAGACAGCAGCTTGTTTTTTCCTGTTTTAAAGTGCTGGAATGACATTATACACCTAAATATGCAGATCTGAGGTCAGGACCATTAATGCCAAGTAAATTCTAAGACTTTGTTTAAAAGGGATTGAGACAATTACCATGATTACTGTCATTTTCAGAGGACACTGTGAACACATAGCAACACTTCTGCCTTCATTAGCAGTTTTATTTTGTTTAGATATGGGGGAGGTGCTGCTTCTACTGATAAAAGAGAGAATAGCAGCAAGAGAACCAGACTCCTGTTTGTCAAGCTCTAGCTTCTAACTTGGCTTGCTGTTGTTTGGTTGTAATGTTCACAGAGTGAAGGCTGCATTTTAACTGCCTGACAAACTCACACATCATGTTCTTCCTCACTGGTCAGCTCTGGCACTGGCATTCATTTAGTACTGATGTGGGGAGGGTTTGTGGCAGCACTGGTGGCGTGTAAGAGCCCAGTATAACTGTTATGTTAAGTGTGAGTTTACAAATTTCTCTGCCTTGTAATCACGAAGCTTAACAACAATGTTCTTGGACTAAAGATGACAATCTATCAGCTTCATGAAGAAAGAAATTTGCATTTTCAAAAGGTGTGAATCTCAGACACTGGGTTTTTGAAATAAATTGAAGTTTCCAGTCAAGTTTCTTGGACTTTGAATAATTGTTTACAATGATCAAACTCCTTTTGATGTTATTTCTCACCAAAACAGCAATAGACAGAAAATCCCAGATGATTATGCTGTGAAATAATTTAGTAAGATCTTAGGAAAACATATATTGTTTCTAATGATATTTTTACATATGATAATCATGGTTTAGAAATTCAATACCGGCACATTCCTCATCAAGACCAATACCAGACCGGATCAGCACAAACATATTAAAGCATCAAAGACCAAAATAAGGAACAGTGTGGAAATGTGGTAGCCTTTAACATTATTTATAACCAGAGTTGGAGCACCGTCACTAAAAATTAAAACACGTGTCTTCTACAGCGTCACATAGGTTTGTTTAATGCCTTTTGTTCCTAAGATGTCTTATTTAATTTAACACACCAATATAACTTGTAGACTTAATAATCAACTGTCCCTGTGTATGTGGATTTCATTATCAAAATATGCTACATGTAGATATATCTGTATGAACTCTGTGTTAGATTAAATGCTTGAGAATACATTGCATTGAGCCAATATCCAATACTGTCAGAGACCAAAGCTAGTGTGAGTCAAAACAGCTATGAGACAGACACAGTACAGTCCAGCTCTGCATCTATAGTGTTTAGAGTAACAGTGTGGCAGGTTTTAGGCTTTGCTTCCTGCATTGGCTAGACTTCTAAGATAATGCATGCTGTCAGTACACTGTATGTCACATTGGACAAACATTAGCACAAAATAGCTGCTAAAAATGTTTGGTATTTTATCCATAACAACATTAATATTCATCTTTTTGTTTGTACATGCACGTGTTCCCTTTGGCACTACAAAATCAGTCTAATGAAATTCCCCTGCTGAAATATAGTTGACATAATCTAGATTTATTATCAACATCTGGTACTTTTATCCCTATCATAATACCTTCATGTTAGAGATATGAGCATTTTGTCTCTTTGTGATGGGTTGCCATGAATTCTTTTAACAGCGGACACAAGAAGCACTTAACGATCTTCCTCCAAAAGTATATACAAGGACGCCTGTATAAAACTAATGTAAAACTATGTCTGCACCTGTTTTTGTAAAAAAAAAAAAAAAAAATGGACTGCTTGTCATATACTGCTCTTGCCAGTTTTATCCAATATGTTTTAGTTTTCGTCCACTGCAGGAGATGGCACACAGCTAAAAACAGGATAAATTTGGATTCCAGACATATGGAGAATAGTAAAGTCTGGAAAAAAGAGATGCCAGCTGTCATAATCAGATTCTGGATCAAGATCTACGCACCAAAGCAAAAACGGGCAAATTTTTTAAAGCAGCCCGTCGCATCTTGGTACCAAAAATGTCACTAAAGATCTTGATGTGAACTTCTTCAATTAGGATCCGATCTGTTTTCTATCAACGTCTGATTGAACTTGATGGCTTTTCTTGGCATGATGGTGAAAGCAGAGTCCTCGAGTGACATTTAAGCTCTACGCCGGTATGTTTTTGCAGTAGCAGAGACGGATCAGAGATTTTGGGGTCTGCGTTGTGAGATGGAAACATACGAAACGGTAATAGCTATTCCCACAGCACTGGATGAGGTTCACGTCCTCAAAAAAAGGGGTGGATGCAACTTCGTGGCTCGGATTGCTGAGGGCGTTCGTGCATGTGGGACGTGAGCGTGACAGTTGGTTGTGGCACTGTATGTTTTGTATTTTTGTGTTTTTGCATGTTTTTAATGCAGTTGGACCACAATAACTACTATAAATGGGATAATAGCACATATTTCACTTTGTATTTTTAGGTTAGAAGTGCTGTAAAATTTCCAAAACACTTATTCCATAATTAAACAAAAATACTACACTACACAATTAAAAAGATTTTATGATGTTTCCACGGTACAGAAAAAGCAGAACAGAAAGAGATGATTAAGAAGGAGGTGAAAAAAGCAGAGTTGGACAGAAAATCACCTGATAAACAACTCTGCTGTAGTTTCACCGTGCAAGCTGCCAGCACATCCAGCTGCATTTTAAATTCAAATGAAGCCAGTTGTGAGGACTTGGGTCGAGGATTACTCCAATTGCTTCGGCAAAGCTTTTTAGTGGCCAGCAGTAGAAGAATGTGGTTGTACTGGCTGACTCCTGAAAGTGGATGTCTTTCAGCATAGAAAGTAGAATTAAAAAGTGCATACATAGTCAGCAAACCCATTTTTGGATGAACACAGAATGAACAGAGGGTACGAGCAATAGCATGGCACAATGTTGTAAATCTAAGCATTCATACAAACTCAGGTATGCAGTTAATATGACATGCTAAAGAGTTTCTCAGCCTGTGGAGAACTACCAAACTGAGTAAACTGACATCCGAGTGCAGAGGGTTATTCCAATCAAAACTAAGAGCAGGGTATTTAGTCCAAAGTATGCATGGCATACCCTATAATCCTCCCTGTAACTCGTTAAACCCTAACACTACATGACTCCTTGTTAGAGACTCAGATTTTAATCCCCTCACTCATGCTGTTTTTCAATATGGTATGATTATTGGATTTGGTTCACACTGTAGCAGATTAAAGCAATATATGACAACAGGGGACCTATAAGTGTACAATCCTCCAAAATGCCCCCGGACAGTTTATTCTGACGTCCGATCTCCTGTTCTCGCCCTCTTCTTTAAACTTCTGTGCAGCGGACTGCACAGTACTGTCAGTTCCCCTCATCTCTGTGAAGAAACAGAGTGTTGGCCACTGGACAAGTTCCCCTGCAATGTCCAAATATCCAAATCAACCTGTCCCAGGTGCTTCGTTTGCCTTCTTCCTCTGAGTGGCCCACATCCTCTCACCCCAGTGATCTCTCTTTCAGCTCTGAAACAAACGTCTCTACCAGACACCAAGATACTCTGGCTGTTTGTGCAGATCCCATCCTTGACAAGGGCAGAGAGCAGAGATGAGGGAAAGTTATCACATGTGCAAAATGAGTCGGAATTCTTGCCCCTCATATTCAGCAACCAGTTTTATTAAATGCGCCCTCAAAAAGTGTGATCCAGTGCGAAAAAAATCCTGCAGCTACCACATGCGGTGGCTTAAGTCCAAGGCAAACACTCCCACCGGTGTGTACACCAAGACAGATGACTATAGGACTCAAGGCCTGGCTAGCACAACGTAGCCCTATTCAGTATTTATTTTCACAGTTCAAAGCACTGGCAGCAGCCCACTTAGTGTCTGCAGTCCAGTCCAATGCACCCCTGATTGCCACAGTGAGGCTTCGCAGCCACAAAGTCGAATACTGTATCTTGTGCCAGCTCCTAACTCCACATCTGCAGTACCCCAAGAAATGGCAAGCCAGCAAGGAGGGAAGGAGGGGGTTTGAGGGTAGGCTTTAGGGTAGGGGGTAAAGGGATTCCTCTGAAACCACACTTTGCTGTGGGTTGAACGGCTGCTTTGTGCAGCTTGGCGTGATCACACAACCCACATTAAAGGACAAGGTCTGTTATTCACCAGAGCAATGATAATGATAATGTCTCACAGGCCACTGATCTGAGTGGTGAACTTTCTGCCCTTGGCTGTGAAGTTTATCACTGTACTAACTGGTTACCATCTTACCCGCCCACACGAGACTCAACTCAATAAAACCTGTGTGATATACAGGCTACTGTATAGCATCAAGCAGGGCGCCAAGTTGTATAGGGATGCAGATGTGAATCAAGGTGTCCCATGTTTCTCAAGGTACTTTTCACTGTCTGGGAATTACTTGTCTGCTATGAGTGATTTCCTCAAAGGGTGATAAAGGTGGAAAATCTGTTAAACGATGAGGGAAATGTTGCGGAAAAAACATTTAAAAAGTCATCATTGGAGAAGATGGAGGATAGGCTCTACTCACAGTGGTGTGATCACATATATACAGGTCATTTAATTTCACTGTGATTAAAATTTATTTCACTTTTTCTGCAGTACACACATGCATACACGAGGGTTTCATTCTCCTCTGCTGCTGTATTTCACCAAAATGTTGCCATATTGTAAGTGAAGAGCCAATGATCACTATCATCATCAATAATGTTCGACTAAGAGTTTAATCTTAAGGCCAGCTCTGGTTTTTATGTGAGCACTGTGTAAACGATATATGTGCTTTTCATCATTCGTAGCAGCCTGAGAAAGGAAAAGAAAAATGGAAATATGGATTTTTGGTTTACAGTTATTGGCTTTACTATTTACTGCCACATTAATGAATAATTGAGAAAAGTCAACTTCAAGTTCCATTTAAAGTTCAGATCCAATATAGTCTCTAATGGGAGATTTGCATGAATATGATAAACAAAATAGAAAAACAGTCGTCATATACTTTATTAAAAACTCCTATGTGAGCCAAAAATATCTTATGCTTGGATGGCAATTATTGGAATTGCATCCAACATGTTAATTTAGCTATGTTTTTTTCAGCAAAATTAACTCAAATTATTGTTTCAGTTTCCAACTGATTTTTATGCATTTTATATTTTTTGACCAAACACTGTGTTCTGTGCTTTGCTGACTTGACCCAAGAGAGCCCTTAAGCAGTATGTAATGGNCTATGTTTTTTTCAGCAAAATTAACTCAAATTATTGTTTCAGCTTCCAACTGATTTTTATGCATTTTATATTTTTTGACCAAACACTGTGTTCTGTGCTTTGCTGACTTGACCCAAGAGAGCCCTTAAGCAGTATGTAATGTGTATGAGACTAAATCAAGGTTGGCCAATACATACATATGCTCCATTTTTTACTGCCTGGCTACTCCTCATGAAGTCCCTCTACTCCAAGTTTTTCCTTTCAGTCTGGATTGTGTCAGATGCAGTTGTTAGCTCGTCTGCTACATTTGAACTGAGGTCTATTATTCACAACAAGCTCATCAACCTGACTGTGCTGGATCACCTCTCTGTGCTTATTAGTCTGGGCAATAAGTGCCGAATGACAGCGTGGACCAGTGGAGTTTCCTCACTCCTGTAACAGTTCTGCTGTCAGGATTTGTCAAGGAAAAAATATAGCAGATAGTTTACAAAGGATAAGATCAAATTTTAATACAATACTCACATAACATGACAGTATACATGTTGAAAGACTTACACATCATCGTTCCTATTGTTCATGCCGACCCTGAAGCAATACTGAAAAAGATGAGATAAAATCTGTTTTTTTCCTTTTTTATGCTTCTTTTTTTGCGTTCTTTAAGCAGTCTCAGTTAGCCAAATACAGTGGGTATACTCACCCCGGCAGCTTTATGTACATGTACCAACTGCCAGTAGGGAGGAAACACTGTCTCACAAAACAGAATAGAAAAATAAACCTTGAAAATATGAGAGAAATACTTCAATCTATCCTATAATCTCAGTACTAGCAGCCCTCATACAGTGATGGTCCTGTTGGTCCTGATGAGTAAAGGCAACAAGATAATCTGATAAACTGATACTGGATACTGATACTTTCTGATATTAAAGCCTCAGTTTGATATTACAGCAAAATGCTAGAAGCTCACAAAAGCTTGGTGAGAAAAACAGTAGAACTGGTAAATATAGGTTTGCTGAGATGCTTGAAGACAATGGAGGGATAACACCAACGCCTTTCTTGTCATAAAACATCTAGTTTGAAAAAAGTTTACTGGGGCAGTATTATGATAGATGAACACACAGGTAAGTTTAATCAATCTTTTATCATAAACCAACAAAACAACAACAAAAAAATACATACAGTATGTATTAATAGGCATACGAATTAAGTGAAATTTCTGTAATAAATGTTTTTGTCATAATATTACCTGCTCCTTGTGAATTTTTTTTTTTTTTTTACCAGTTTAACAAAATAATTCTGACTCAAGGTCTACATATACTACCAGTTATTTCAAGTAACTTTTTCACATAGTCTTAATTCGTAGAGTTCAGGTCAGCTTAGTAGTTGTTGTGATTAGTTGGAGGTGGGTGTGGTTTGGCCAGCAGGAGCAGTGCCAGGTGAGTTGATCAGCTCAGCTGTGGTGAGTTGACTAATTAACCCTTCTCTGTCTGCAGTAGTGGCTGGGCTGTGTGTGTTGTCAGTGGAGACGTGGCTGGGCACCAGGCAGTTGCACACAGGAGCTCCACAATGGTTTAGTTTGCAAATAACAAGGTCTAAACGCCACGTGTCCATGCTCTCTCCTGGGGGGAATCCCCTGTGGCAGCAGCTCTGCTACAGATTTATTTATCAGACTTTGTGTTGTGAGGTCAGGAAAGAACTTTCATAATTTGTTTTTAAACTGACATGGACTTAAAAAGTCCAAGTGTGCCATTGAACATGGAAGTCTGTAGGTGTATGATATTGTTGAAAGTTCAGAGTTAAGATTATTTTGTCAAAGCACTACTTCCAGGGTCAACGAGGGTAACCCTGGTATGACTTTTGTGATGTTTTTCCCTCTCATATGAGGTCCATTCTCTCACTTCTTAACAACACCATAATTTCTGTCCTCAATTTAACAATTTTCTGAGCTATCAAAATAACATATGTGTAAAGTATGTGCCCTCAATGCATGCAGTCCTTCTCATTGTCAGTAATCCTCTTGAGGATAAGGGTTAGGGTTNCATAATTTCTGTCCTCAATTTAACAATTTTCTGAGCTATCAAAATAACATATGTGTAAAGTATGCGCCCTCAATGCATGCAGTCCTTCTCATTGTCAGTAATCCTCTTGAGGATAAGAAAGTTTTTGAACGCAGTGTGACTGAATCCGATTGCTATTCTATTCAAAACCTCAAAAGACAATTCCCTAATTACAGACTTGCTGCTAGAGGATTGTCCCTCAAAAGAGCCAAACAGTGTTGAGGAGACAGAGGAAGAGCCCCATTTTCATGGGATGAATCAGCCGTGCAGGGCATGATTAAGGGTCTGTACCCCATGTCCGCCCTCTTCTGTCTGTTTGTTTGAGAGGAGCAGTATGCCAAGATAGAAATCTTCAGGATTAGATGGTAATAAATTGGTTGTTGGGCAATCCTATTTCAAGAGACGGGAAGTCGCGTTTCCCAGCACTGTGTGTCAAACAAAAACATGATGGTTTATAGACATGATGAGTGAGTCGCGTTGAGCCCCTCTATAAAACATGTAGTCATACTGTACGATACTGTTCTGATGGTGTAGTCATTGCTTTTTGTTTGGTGCTTAAATAGGGTGTGCTGCAGTGAGTGACTCCTCAACAGAAACCAGATCAAGCTTTTACTTACACGCATACAGAAAACTCTTTATTGTTCAGTATTGTTGATACAGCCGTGTGCATTTTGTTGTGGTTGCGGCAAAAAAAAAAGATCATGTTCATACATGATGCAATGCACAGCTGGGGAGAGCTTCTATAACCATATTTGAAAGATGGATAACAACTTAAATAAAACATTTTTGGTTTTGCTTTATTCCATTCACAGTGCATATTTGTTCTGTCTATCCTGTTTTATGTAGGCCCAGCATCTAACACACTGTTTCCCTATTTAGCATGTTTCCTATCTTGGATGTGTAAGTCTTAGTACCCAATATTTTCAAGTAATGAGGGTGAAACCATATAATCCAAGATCACAATCTATCAGCGCTAGTCTGCCTGAGGCGAACAACAGGAAGTGGTTTGATCCAGATGGGAAATTTAACAAACTGTTATGTCAGACTAACCTATAAAAGCCATGTTACAGGTCCACAGTGAATGTCAGCTGTGCAGAATGCATGTAATTTTGCATGAAGCCACCAGACCACCCATGCACTGCAAAATATATGGCATCCAGATCGAGAGCTTATGCATTTTTATTTCTTTTTTTTTTAAAGACTGTTTGGATCTGGTCGGAGATATCAGATATCACTTTCATCTTCCATTAAGTGGTTTATAGAAGTCCAATAAATGTTGAGTGCAGAAGTTCATCAACAGTTAATTATCAACCATAAAATAATGGCTGTAGCAAGAATTTGTGATGAACAGCGCCTACTCACCTTTTAAATAAGGCTGCATTCACATCAAACATGTTATGATCTAGACCTGTAAGAATTAGTTAATTAATTTATTAGCTTCTCAAATGTGTTTTTGGTTTCTTGATACTCTGTGTACAGGAGGTTGTGTTTTGGCCTGTTGGTTGGGACAAACACAAAGTGATTTTATTTTTGCATTTTCTCACATTTTATAGATCAATCAATAGATTAACTGATTATGAAAATAACTGACAATCGTGCAGAGCCCAATACCAATTCTTTGTTTTGCCCAACTAACAATCCAAAACCCAAAGATTTTCAGTTTGCTACATAAGATGGTAAATGGACTGTACTTATATAGCGCTTTCGTCAGTATGCGGCTACGGAACGATGTTGTGTTAGCTTTATTAGCATAGAATCTTGTAATGAGACTAAGTCACCAGTTAACACGGTCACCAGTTCAACTGAAACACAGATCCAGTGGCGCTGTGAAAAGAGAGCGATGAGGAAAGGGAGCAGTGACAGTAAGTAAGCCAATGAATAACACATTATTGTACAGTGGTTAACTTCAACAGTATAAATAAATTTAATCAAACAAGAATGAGCAGTAGTTGCCTTTCATATTTAGAATATAAGATTACTGGCACCTCAGATGTCATCAAGGCAAGCGTAGTAAGCTAAATATCAGTAATGCCATTGTTCTGCTTTGGAGAATTGTCAACATGTAGGAGTAAGGGAGTACTCATGGAATGACAACAAGACAAAAAGTTGGGAATCACTGATTTAAACTGTCAC
>JANJYP010127130.1:0-33567 GCA_024605115.1 Rastrelliger brachysoma | reverse complement strand
GAAAAACATTTAAATGTGAAATAAATATGCTTCCCAGTCCTTGGAATGCAACACATGAAGTAAGTGTGCAAAAGTGTGCGGATGACATGAGTCTCTGAGTCTCACATACCACAAGGCCACATCTACATTACATACAGAATGGAGATTAAATGTACGAACTGTAGCAAAAAACAAGATACATATGTCTCATTTAATGTATTCCCAAAAAATGCTTTTGTCGACATTCACATTAGAATCACCAGAAATATGTTCAAACAACCGGGAGAGATGTACAGAGAAAAACAGAAGTGCAGATAAAGTGTGAGAAGGGCAAACGGAGACGGAGAAAGAGAGGGGGATTGTTGTTTGAAAGCTCTTTTCTTTCTCCTTTCCACCCTTCCTGCCACGTCCTCATCCACTCATGGGGGCCTCTTTCTGAACAATCCAACACTGGGCTTTCATCATTCCTTTGAAATGATCCACGTTCCGCTCTCCAACATATGTCTGCTCTTTTAAAATAACAATGGCTGCCGTTTGGATGGAGGGAATGATCCACCTGCTCCGGCATTCTGTTACAGTCGACCGAAACCAAAAAGCACCAAGGACTCATAGTCTTTGAAAAGTAGCTCAGACTTGTGAAGAGTTGTTTTTTTGCATACAGTAGATATTGGAGGCGAGAGAGAGATGGTAAAAAAATTACATCTCTGCAGTACAGTACAAAGCCTTTACCTGCAGCCTGAAATTACATTTCTTCACTTTTATCTCTTTCCACAAAGACACGTTATCAATATAAAGGAAGAGAGGTGAGAAAGGTATAAAGGTGATGGTGATGTTGCTGATCTTTCATTCCTTTTCATTCTATTTAATTTCCTAATTTGGAATGTAATATAATTAACTTTTTACCGGCTTCACTTAAGTCACCTAACACATTACTGCCATAGATAATGTGTGGAGGGCAGAAATCGGATGCTGCAGAGCATGAAAATAAACCATAAAAACTCACAGGCGTGCACACACATGTACATTCCACAAAGTTTGGTCATTGCTGGAAAAGTTGCATGAAGAATGCTAATTAGCTGAACAGGCTTTGAATGCGTCTGGCCGTGCGTAGGCCAAAAAGAACCCTGGGACACAGAAACACAGCAGAACTGGCACTGGAAACAAACAGAGGAAAAATGAGGGAGGGAGGGATGGAGGGAAGAAGCATGGCAGGGAGGGAGGGACGGAGAGAAACAAATATCTGATATCATCTAGAGGCTGCTCTGTACGCATTTACTCAAAAAAGAAACATGAAAAAAAACCTAAAAAAAAACAGGTGGGAGGGAGCAGAGAAGAAGGGAGAGGGGGATGGATGGATGGAAGGACAAACGGATGGACAGAGAGGCGGGATTTGGAGAGCAAGAAAGCTAATTATCCAGCTCGTCTGTTGGGTTGCACAGGGAGAGGAAGTGATGCGAGCTACTAAAGGACGTCCACCCCTCCATCCCCTCCCCATCCACAGTTTCCTGCTGTGCTCTGATGTCAGCTCTCTTTAGACAACATGTGTGCTGCCGACATGCGCCAGAAACAAACCCTTTGTTTACCCCCCCACTCTCCCCTCCCTCCATCCATTCCTCCCTCTATACTCCTCTATCTTTGTTCTGCGTACCACCAGGCTCCCTAGTTGTTGAAGAGAACCACAGGTAAATAAAAAGATAGGAAAAGGGAGGGTAGGAGGGAGAGAGAGTGGTTGAGGGTAGGTGGTGGGTGTGTGTGTGGTGGGGGGGGGTTCCAGATGGTGCAACAGATGTGCTAGCAGCAGCAGCTCTGCTGTGCAGACAGACAGAGAGCTCTGAGCAGGGTCTCTCCGCTCTGCTCCCATCACCTTCCCTCTGCTTTGCCCCGCTATTCTCTGTTCTCCTATTATGGCTTCTGTTTTGCTCTTTTTGCTCTGTTCTGCTCTTTTGAGGTCACTTCAGCTCAGTCTCAGTCATCTCAAATGAGTTGTGCTCATGTCCCCTCCCACTCTGGCCATGTTGTGCTGGTGGGGGAGCAAGGTGGCACAGCGAGAAGATAAACCATCCTTCAACTGGAGGATGCAGGTTTGAGACACTGTACATCCACCCTGCTGAAGTGTCCTTGATGAAAAGGCGGTAACGCTCCCAGCTCAAGGGCTTCGATTCTGTGGTAGCCCCAGATCAACTCTGCTGTTTTTTTCATGCATTTTAAATTCTGCTTTGTTTTGTTTTGTTTTGGTCTCTGCCCCCCCAAACCTCCCTCTCCACATCACTGTCCCCTTTACTTGACACAGCCTATATGCCAGTATATTGGTCTTCAGTCAACCCGCTGACATCGCAAATATGAAAACATGCTGTTTCATAACTCTGTGAAGAAAGTTACTCTTCTTCATTGACAAGTTTTTAATTCTACACTTTGAAAGATCTGACCCCCAACATTCACCAAACACATCTGCGTCACTTTCCAGCTCGATCATGGCTGCTGGAGACTACATGACGCCATTTCAGCTAGTGTGCCAATATCTATCTAGCTCTCTTCTCCAATATACTGTATTTAAGTTTTTTTTTACTACTATTGCTATAAATATATGCTTTTATAAACTACTTTTTATGGAATGTGTATGTCTCTTGGACAGCAATAATTTTCCTTCTGCTGATGCACACTACTCAGGACATATATTTTCGGTAATTAAAACCAGTAAAGTAAAACCACAAAACACATTGATAATAAACAAACTACAAATTTGTATACAATATACCTGCAACACAAACAACATGGCAAAATGACTCTTAACAAAATTTGGCTGTTGAAGGACAGACACTCCACTTCTGAAATGCTTCCAGTGGATATTTGAACCACTACAGAGCTGTGCAGCTTAACCCAGCAGACTTCTGCTACACAAATCTATAAATTAGATGGTTTCTGAAGCAAAGATTGGTTTTTGAAGAATGGATACAAGTGTCCATCTAAAGGATGCTTAACCATTTTTTACAGGTCATAAATATTTTATTGGAGAAGGAGAGCTGTGACGTAAGCTGACAGTATTTATGTCCTGGGTCAGATGGTGGAATCACTGACCTCTCTGCTGGTGTTGTGCTTCTGTTTGCTCCAGCAGCACAGTCAGCTCTCTCTCTCGCTCACATGATGCCTGGTTTGCAGATGTCATTTCTTCCTCATGAGCTCGCTCTGCACTCTCTCTCTCCTGTCTGGATAAAAAAGGACAAAATGATATGGAAGAACATAATGTCTTAAAATAAATGGTAGGACACACCTAGCAGACAGAGCTGTTATCGTCTCACCAAATCTTTGTCTCTGCTAGATGACTCATCTTCTATTACTGGCGAAGCATGAAAAACATTTTCTGAAAGGCTATGACTTATGTCTCATACATTGAAGGTACAATCATTTTTTAATTTTTTCTCAAGTTTTTCACACACTGAAAATACGGACCTGTACCAACAAGACCAACATAAACAACTTAATCACTTAGATTAATTGTTACATCGGTGCTTTAATGACATATCAGATAATTTCACAGTGACGGCATGGCCCAGTTTTGTGTTTTCACAATACAGTTGCCCTTTACTTTACTTTTGGACCACAGATTGTGCCTTTAATTGGGCTTATAATTAGGGATGGGAATTGATAAGATTTTTACGATTCCGATTCCATTATCGATACTACTAAACGATTCGATTATAGCCTATAATTATAAAAATGTATTAAGCGATTTACTGTATATGAGCAGTACATTTCAAAATCATATTCAAAATGGGATTTGCAAACTGAATTAAACTGAATTGAAATGCTGTGAATGTTGATTTTCATATGCATTTAAAAAATTAATTTACAACTTCAATTTGATCAGAATCAGATTAGAATGCATCAGCTGGGATCAGCTGATTGATCTGTACACACCTAATGAGGTTTCTGCATATGCATGAAGGGATCATGATGAAAAAACAGACAAGTGAACAAAAACAGGTGATGAAGACTGAAAGAGGAAGAGAGAATCTTCGTTGAGATGAAGAACAAGAGATAAGAGGAATAAAATGAGGACAGAAACAAGAATGACAGAAAAGATGTATGGGGGTAGAAAGGCAAAAAGGTGTCAGGCCACTGTCAGTTTGAAGACCCCTGAGTGATACTCCAGCTGTCCACAACACACAGAAGCACACACGCATGTACACACACACACACACACACAATGGTCCGCTACAGACTTGTCCAAGACTTGGTCAAAAATCAATAATGAAGTTCTGAACATGACAAAAACAAATGTTTAATAAAGTATTAATCTGTTTTGTAATGTTACATTAATTGAGGTTCTTGTCATCTTGGGCACTTTTTGAACAACTTTTAGAAACATAATGCCTCACATTTGTCACACAAACACTAAAAACACGCGTACAGTGGCATAACTTCAGTTTATCAATCATATATCCTTTTTAAAAGAATATCCAAATATGAGTAACTCCATGATTTAGTAGCGCATACAGTTCTTAGCTTGACATGTTATGCCGACCAGCATGACATATTTGATAATGAGCACTCACTTTAATCTCTATTCCCATTTGTCTCAATATCAAAATTGAGCAGGTGAGATACCGAAAAAAAATGTGCTTATCTTTGCAGGCTGTGAACAAAACTGCATTTTACTTCTGTTTCAACCAAACTTTCCAACTCAACTAAGTCCAAATGAACCAAAACAACAGAGGAACAGACAAAGACGGAAAGAAAACAAAAACTACAAAGACAGGAAAAAACGAACAAATAAACAGAACTCTTCCTGAAGTCCAAAGGCGCTAATGAAGAGAGAATTCTCCAGTTTAAGTGAAAACTTTTCTCCCCTACAGCGCTTGGCCTGCATCTCTAAAGTGACCGCGTCTGTCTGTTCCTTCGTGTGTGTGTGTGTTCTCCTGCTGTCCTGCTGTCTGGGGTGTGAAAGCGGGTGGCGGGTGTGCAGGGGACACAAGGAGACTGTGTGTGTTTGTACGCGTGTGACTGTGTGTGCGTGTGTGTGAGAGAGTGAATGAACCCCCGCTGGGCTTGAACAGCAGCCTGAGCCACCAAAGCGCACACCAGGGCTCAGCGGGAGATGGCGGGCAAGCATTGCCAGCCATTTGGTCCTGTAAGAGGTTCCAGGGGGCCGTGTGTATTTGTGTATATCTGTGTGTTTGTGTGTGAGGGGTGGGGGTGGGGGGGGAGCTCACACCAGACCTGTTTACCCACCAATTAGCATCAGACAGGCCGCCAGAAAGTTCCAGCAGTCAGCAATAGAGTGGTGATGAGGAAGAGGAGGGTGAAGAAAATCAAAAGATGATACAAAAGCAAAAAGACAGAGAGCTACTCATTTGGCATCTGTTTAGTCTTACTGATCTACTGAACCAGCATTCAGCCTAGGTTTAACCTTATGAAGTTGTTCACAACTGAATAGAAACAAACTCTGGGATTTTGTTTCTGGGTAGACGTAGGGCAAACAGAGCAGTCCTGATTTTAGGTTGTGGCCAGAGCATCCAAATCCTTGTGACAAAAGCCTACAGCGATGATGGATGAAAAATGAAACATTAAGTACCCTATCAAAGATCAAAGCTAGGTTGTGGGGTTCTTTTCAGGGTGCCATTTTGTATCTCTGATCAAATGCGCCATGTTTACTCGAAAAAATGTTGTCACAAAATGGCTGATGATGAGTGCCGTCAAATTAAAGCATAAAAAAGAGAAAGCAAAGGAGAAATGTCAGCAGAGAGCCAAGCCCTGGATAAAGAGTGGTTAAGTGCAATGAGAAGACTGAATATGTAGGCAGAGGCTGAGTATGTGGGGCTGGAGCTGGATAATTCTCCCTGGACAATAATCTGCCTTCCAGCTAATTGGTGAATGGGCTCTGGGTTGCTGCCTGTGGCAGGGACTCCTGTTTGGGCCTAGGAGGCAATAGACTGAATGTTCAGTTAGCAGATAGCTGGGCCTGTTTGTATATGCCTGGCCTGATGCACTGTAGGACAGCTTGATAAGTATGGTGAGAGCTGCATGGGCCAGGGGCCTAAGGTGGGCTGGAATGGCTGTGGGGCTGCGGCCAGGTACAGTGGCTGCTGGGTAAGTGGGAGGTGGCAGAGGCGGTGGCTGGCTAGCTAGCTGGCTTGAGCGGCGAGGAAGAAGAGGGGGCCCAGTCCGCACTGCCTGCCTAAGTGGGCACTATTCAAGCTGTTGCCCATTAGATGTGGGGTGCCAGGGCCTGACCAAGCGCGGAGTTTGCAGCACCCTGTGGTGCAGCCGGCATCCCACGCCAGAACCACCAAATGCCGCGGTTTATCAGAGAACGAGCACAAATTGGAGTCAGACGGTGGACTTGGAGGAATTGGAGACATTCGCCAACGCCAGACACCACTGACCGCTGTTCAGGATAAAGTAAAAGACTATACACCCTCCCAATAAACACAATATCACTCAGATACAAATGAATCCAATTTAAAGATGTACATACAGTACATGAACAAACATACATATTAAAGAATCTTTGTATATAATATACATGTAAAATACAGAAAAAATTTAAATGTCTAAAAATCACCTACATGATTACTTTTAAGAAGCATTTTTAATCATCAAAAGCAATCACATGGATTAGTTGCTTTTTTCAGAGAGTAAAGATGAACATTTATATAAATTATCAACAGAGTAACTAATGGAAAACTAAAGAGAACAATTCTTAAAATCATTGCATATTCATATCTTTGCTCTGCAATGTTCCCATGTTGCAAAATAACAGGTGTGAAATTAACATACAGGTGAACAGATTGTGAACCGAGCCTATAGCACAAACATGCAGACATACAAGATTTGTTCGCAACAAAGACGACTGATTGTTGCAAGACATTGCCGATCCCTGAAAAGAGTAGAGGAAAAGATGGAGAATCAAGTGGAAGATGAGTAATATTATTTCTATCACAGAGGACCATCTGTACCAACAGCTACAGTCACTGTTTAAGTCCATAAATCCACTACATTTTAAATATGATGAAACATTTAAAATGAGAACTGCTTTAAGTGTAACATTTATAATCAGATTAATCTGGTATATCTCATATTGCTTTAAACTATGGTCTAACTAAAAATAAGTCTATTCTGCATTTTTTAACATTAAAGCCTATGCCTTTAACTACATAACTAAAAACATTTAAAGAAGTTATTTAAATCAACCTAGTAAAAGATCAAACAATTATTTGATAAAACCGTTCTTAAGTATTAGAAAGTATTTATAGGATTTTACTGTTATGAACTGACTGTGCTATAAATTTACAACTGTATGCTTGTGTCTTGCTCAAAATGGTGACACTTGTGATGATTCATTTTCATGGAGGAATTCCAGCAGATCCGCAGCTAGTCATCATAGACTTCATCAATCAGACAACATTAATATTCAACAGTTTGATACGCAAAACTACAAAGACGATTTGTGCTTATGTGTGAGTGCATTCGTTTGTATGTGACTGTGACTGAGAAACGGTGAGACAGAGGCCTTGTGTAGGCCCATTTAAAGGATACTGCCAACAATGGGCGAGGGCACTGCAGAGAAAACAAAGTGACATATTGAACATTTTCTGTGCTGCTTATTATTTATTGATGCTGCACACAATAAACATCTGAATTGTTTTGTGTAGCAGACCGCGAACAGTGTCACAATTTTCTCTCACAGGCACCTCAATATCTTTTAGCACATTTTTATCAAACCTCAGGGTGATGCGAGTCAATCACTCTGCTCCCACATGTTCCTCTTTTGACACCCCCGCCTCCCTTCCTCCACGTCTCTGCTTCACTTTATGAAACAAACAAATCAAACTCAGTCACAGCCTGATGAAGCTTCACCATTAAACACCCAGCTCAGTCCATATCTTCATTTATCTGTCCATCTATCTGTCCAGAGCGTTCTCATCTCTGCTCCGATCCTTTTTTTCTGCCGTTTCCATCTCTCCCTCCTCCCTCCTCTTTTCCCTCCCACCCTTTTTTTCCTGTAACTAAACTGGCTGTGTCTCTCTCCATCTGCTGGTTCTTCCTTCAGCGGCCCTGCACCTGTTCACACCTCCTCTCCTGTTGGCCACCTCTTCTCTCTTCTCCCCTCTCTCCCCCCCTTTATCTCTCTCTTTTTCTCTCTCTCTCTCCCTCCCTCTCTCTCTGCTCAGTGCGATGCTGCCAGGCCCGTTCCTGGCTCAGTTAGCCTCTCTGTCATTCAATCCATCTGTCGGCAAGTCAACTTTGTTTACAGCGGGCGGCCCAAGCCTCTTTTCTTCTTCAAGGAGCGCTAAAGCCCCCCCACCACCACCAAGGTCAGTGGTGAGCCAATCATACCCAAAAAAGAGAAAACTGCAACTGTTACATTAGCAAAAAAATTAAAAATCTCTCTCTCGTCCTCCAACACACACAAGCATATAATTATGGACAGTTAATCTCTTGAAATGTACATAATTTTATAGCCATCTTTCACTCCTTGATACATATGTGTGAAAAAGTGCATGTACACACAAGAGAGTGACAAGTGCACATGACCCTCATAGAAATAAACATTTGCTATTACAGCACACTCTCCCTCAGAGGAAAAACCCAGCTCTAGATTGAAGTAATTAGCTACTGATTGGCCTCTGTCATGTGCATAAGAGTGAGAGAAGTTTAAAAGTCTTAATTGGCACAGATGACTGATGGTTTTTACACAGGAAGAGCGGACTGGCAGCGCAGGCATCTGTGATTTTTAAAAATAAACACACAGCATACGTACAATATGCTCCCATACTGACCCAATCCAGAAACCCAGGATTCAACGTCGGTGTCAAATCTGTGTCCTACAGAAATAGTTGTGAGCAGCATATGTGGCAGGGCTGGAGGTCAAATCAATTTCAGCTGAGAAGGTAAACTATTAAAATAATTAATTTTAGGCAATCAGGATACCAGCTTCAAGTTACCTCTCATTAGGCATTTGCAGCATTTGTGACATATGTTATATGCATGTAATAGTATAAATGTCAAATATATTAACATAAAAGTCAGATTGGCGAAGGGAAAATTAACCCAATGATAGAATTTTTTACTGTGTTTTATTGGTATATATTTCTAATTAATGTTAAATATTCAGCATGCATGCATTGCACATTATTCCTCTAGAAGAAAAAAAAATAGAGATGGCAAAGAAAGTTTCAGATTAGTTAAAAAAAACATGAGTGAGAGAGAAAGGTGAGCAAACTAAATGTTTGAAGCACATGGAGTGTTCTCGCCTGGTGTGAGCACAATCCACCAGTGTTGGAATTCACTTCACACCTGAGACATACCTGATGTCGTTTCAAACACACCTCATCGCTCCTACCTGGTTATAAACTTGAGGGCAACTGGCAGCAAGTCACATGAGCCATCTACCTTTTCTTAACCCCCCTAAATAATCATCAGTGAATTCTTGTTATCTTTTTACTACTTTACCTCTTTTCCTCTCACCTTACCTACACTCTCTGCAAATTCCTTTCCCCCACCTCCTCGCTCCTCTGTCTCTGTGCTCTTGGGCCATTAGATCAGATGCCTACTGAGAAAGGCGGCCATTGAGGTGGAAAACAAAGAGAGGCTTTTTTAAACTCAGTGGGGGGACTCGGACTGGAGAAGACACCGTAGGGGGGAATGAGCCCACCCGGTGGCTGCCATCATGCACAAACCCACGCCAACCTCTCCTCTGTTCCCCTCTATGTCATCTATCCACTTCTCTCTACATTTAAAACTTCCTCTGTATTGTCCTAAACCCTCTGCTCCTCCTCACCATTTACTCATTTACTTCCTTTTCATCCACAGCTAGCTGTATCTAATTGTCCTCCTCTCCATTTCCAGCCTCATCTCCAGTGTCATGTCCTCCATTTTTAGTCACCTGCGTCTTGGCCTGTATCTCTTTACTAACAAATCGCGCTAAGAAGCACCACAGTCAAGCTTGTGTCAAATGTGTCTTTCAAGCTTTTGTTCATTTAAGACATGACAATCTTTGTGGATTTTAGAACTTACCACCATAAATATGCATTATTTGTAATGTTATGTGAGACAGTATATATTTATATGCCACTCATAGAAACTTTATTTCTGCAATTATTTATTTTCTTTGATTTATTTCAAATTACATGCAATAAAAAAAGGAAACCTGGGCAGCGGGGGCCTCAATAGCTTATGGCACTATCTCACATGAAGTGCTGATGGAGGAGTTTGAGGGAGTACTGCCTCCCTTACTCAACACCATCACCACTCACTTCCCTTATACAGTGTTGGAAAAAAGTTTTTGGACACTGTATACAATCTAACTGGGCTGAAAATGTGTATCCTCAGGTGCGTTTCCTGTGTTTTGTCTCTGAAGAACTTTCAAATGTGCTGGCTTTATATACTGTAGACACGAAGCACGGAAACAAAAATGATGTCTTTTGCTAAAAAGCATGACTCTCATTAGTGGATCACTGGTATCAACATGGTCGAATGTATTTTTATGGAATCAATCAATTTTAAGTTTTAAATGTCTTTTTAAGATTTATTTAAAATTTTGACTGTAACTGGACTAAAGGAAATTACACTTGAAGACCTAAGAAAGATGCAATAATGCAATAATTAATGCAATAATTCAAAATGCATTGGGTGTCCAAAAACTTTTTTCCACCACTGTATCTCCACTCAGCTACAACCTCAGCCTTATCCTCCTCCTCTCGATCTCTTGCTCCTGTCTTTGTGATAATCTCCTGGTACAATCTGCCGATGGGGGCACTGCAGTGCTACCAACGAGGCACTGTTTGGCACTGCTGTGTCTACAAAGGGCAGCAGAGAAAAAGAGATGAATTGACAGCAGCAGAAAACAAAACAAACACACAAAAAAATCAGACAACAAAGGGCAGCTATATGAAGGATAAAAAATTAAGAGGATGAAATGATAAAAGGATAGATCAATCAGGTAAAAGAGAGTGACAGAGGTAAAAGAGAGAAAAGAGGGGAAATGAGGAGCAGAGAGAGGTTCTGTCATGTTGGATGAAAGCTCTGTCTACTGGGCAGCGGGCACAGTGCAGAGTCACTGATGGTGCCATCCTCACAGCGGGGGAATGTGAAGGCACAAAGTTGACCAGATGACACACACAGCTACACAAACTCATTCAGCATGTACACAGATTGATACAATGCAGCCACAAATAGGAGTGCATCCTCTAAAATAAAATCAACTACTGCTAAACGCCTCAATAAAACATCTTTTTAGGTATTTCTGAACATTTTCAAGATATTATTCATTGGTGGCTTTAGTGAAACAGAAGACAGGCAGGAAAAGAGGGATGTAAGACGAGGTGAAGCACGGATGGTGGACGGATGGCACAGGGCTGGTGCTCTCCCCTTCGTTGTCTGTCCTCCAGCAGTAGTGTGTATGTAGGCCAGTGTCCCAGGGCACACTTGGCTGGGGTGGCAACAGTTGTAGCTGACAGATTTGCCTCCATCTTGCCTGAGGTCTCCCAGTCAGCGATCTGTCTATTCTATCCATTCCCAGCCCCACAGGACGAACAGATTACAGCTCTGTTTAATAAGCCCGGTGCTTATAGTGTGATTTTCCACTTCTGTATTTAACAGCATCTACATGTTTCACTTTATGATATCTCTGCAGCAAATAAGCGCAATTCCAGAGTTAGCTGGGCTGGGCCTGCTTTACATCTGAGACAGATCTACATTAGCAAACTGTGGAAGAATATCAATGAAAAAGTAAGAGAAGTACAGAGGCAGAGTTACAGTAACATGAAAGAACAGCCTTTGTTAGGCATATTTAAGCAATTGTTTCCAATTGATGAAACTATGCATCCTTGGACTAATCATGAAATGGATGGTGTATCCATAACTGATCAGACAATTTAGTTGTATACAAATAATAGTAATACCACACTCAAACTGAAATGAATAAAATGATAATCTTAAAAGTTTTTTTCAGAGATAATCTTTGACTTTGGTGCCGAAGGTGAATTGGAGAAGCAACGCAGATGCACAAGCTACAAGAGTCAGCTGACAGCCAGCTTAGATGTAGATCTCGCTGTTAAGATGTCTTAGATGCTTAGTGTATTTGATGTAACACTAGTCACGCTAAGACAGGGTGAAAGTGAAAAGAGAAAGACAAGAGTCATAAGCAGGGATGGAAACAATGAGAAGAAATATTTGTTTAGATCAAAGGTTGCAGTAAAAGTCTGACAAGGAATATTCCTGCTTAAGAGGCCACATTTTAAAGGTTTTATACAGCTTTTCAGTAAACTCTATAAAATGTTTCTATTAGCACTTGTTAGTGTTCTCAACTTGATGAAAACACATTCAATTTTAATTAGTCAAACCTTCTAAATTAACACAGATACACTTACTATTAAATACAAGAGGAATAAAGCAGACAGTCAGCCAGTGTGACAGAAAGACAAAAGAAGATTCAAAGGCACCGAAATAAAGATAAAGGACCAAGTAGGTCTCAACAGATTGAGCGAGAGAGACAGCAAGAGTGCAAGAGAGAGAGAGGTGAGAAGGCAGGATGGCAGAGAGGGCACTCCGACAGCGAGGAGAGAAGAACGTGGCAAGGTCTCGTCACCAGGCCAACGGGCCCACCACTGTCAACATCTTGGCACTCTGTGGTACACACACACACACACACACGTACACACATACACACACGGCTGGCCGACGGCCCTCCCAGCTGCCCTATCCGTAACTGTCTGATTAGTTGTGCTAAGCAGCCCCTCCCCTGCCAACCATGGTGCCATCTGCTACCCAACAACATGGCTGCCGACCAGACAAGCACACACAAACACACACGCAAACACACAAAAACACACACAGCAAGCCTTATACCTGGCACTGCCCTGCTCCTGTCACACACAGACACACACATCAAACTTCACAGACACAGGTGTAGCCCAAAGGTATCAACACTGTGCACAAAGGCATGCACACAGACTCATGTAATTGAACGTTCACAAAAATATGAGTCAACACACATCATGAAACAAGGATTCTTCAAGCATGTGTTCAACTGCACATACAAAAATCATGCACACAGTTGCTGAAGAAGTTGTGTGTGTGTGTGTGTGTGTGTGTGTGTGTGTGTGTGTGTGTGTGTGTGTGTGTGTGTGTGTGTGTGTGTGTGTGTGTTGTGACAGTGCTCAGGCTCTGCTAATGCCAGGTAGAAAGAAAGATGCTGTGCTCAAGTGTGTGTGTGCTCGCTGGCAGCATTTGAAGGTTCATTATGGCCCCCACCTCTCCTGAGCGACTGCAGCCCGCGTGGCGCCCCGGCCCTTTTATTCCGGGCCGTGATTGGACAAGGGCCTCCCGCCGAGTTGGTTTGCAGCAGTTTTGTCGCGCCCAGATTTCACTCGCTGCTCAAAGCGAGCCTCTGGCGGGACGCGGCATCTGCTGCCTCACCTTCCTCATTTACACTTCTCCGCCCTCACACACACACACGCAGTTCTGTTCGCCGCCTTTCCAGACCTCGCTATCACGATCTACAACCGAGGGGAGAGGAAAAAAAGACGACTAGGTAGAGGTACAGAGAGAGAGCAACAGCGTGACATGTTTAATAGAGTTTGGGGAACTTTGTGTATAAAAGTCTCAGCGGTTGGTCTGGAGCTTTGTCTGGATGTCTCTCCGCCTCCCAGTCTCAGCATCCATCTTCTGATTTCAGGGTCACGGAAAGAAGACGGTGGCCTTAAAACTTAAGAACGCTATCAGTCTCCCCTCCTAACTCTCTTTACCTGTGAGTTTTACCCACTGTTCTAACACTATTCATTATTGTGAATTATTATAAGCGATGGCCTCATTTTGGATTGTCTTTGTGCCATATTTCTATCTTCTTACACCTCATTTAAAATGACACCACAGTGCTTATATGACAGTAACAAGTGTTAGCACTCTCAACATAGAGTTTCAATATAGTTACAGTCTGAGCAGCTCAGAAACAATGAAACACTTCATAGTAACCCTGCTGTCTACTTCAATTGTTGAACATTGACTAGAACTAAGACAGAGGTCATACACATATTACAGACTTTTGTATAAATTACAGCTGCAATGATTTGTTGATTAATCATTTGAGAAATAAAGTTTTCTGCTTCCAGCTTATTAAATATAAAGATTTGCTGTTTTCTCTTCAACATATAGAAAACAGTCAACTGAATATTGTTTTGGCTTTGGATTGTCTGTCAGTGAATTGTTGTGAATAGATCAAGCAATTAACTGATTAATAAAGGAAATAATCAGTAATAATGAAAATAAGCATTAGTTTCAGCCCTAGTTATTATTTAAGGTTATAGTGCCAGCAAGCTAAGTAAAGTAGCTCAAATGTCATTCTCCTTAACAAGGACATGTGGGACACACAAAAGTTCTGGATTTTCTAGGTTGTCTCATTGGACGCACCCAACATACATGCTTGAGCCTCTTGATTATATGCCTGAGCTACTTCAACAGGATTTATTTCAATGCAAAGAAGAAGCAGCAGGTCTACTCAGAGCTCCTTCAGACTGTCAGAGTCTCAGGTTCCTCAAAACGTCTCAAGGCCCAACAACATCTTAAGTGAAAGTCAGCTGATCCACCATTGTTGAGACTACTCTGAACAAGTTCTTGGTTCTTTTTCCTTAGTCATCTAATGATTTGCCACACAGCCTTTGAGAGTCATTCCCAGTGGCCTCTCCATACTCCCCCCACACCCAAGATTTTACATAAAAGATCACATAAGCCTCAAGCCCACAGATCCTCCTTCAGCTCACAGTTTCCTCCACTGCTGGTGTCTATTTGTAAGTTCTCGGGGTAGCCACAGCCGCTGCAATCAAGACACAGGCTGTGGTCTTTTTAAATCCAATATCCTGAACATCATAATACAGGAAACCTTTTCCAGATATGGGAATTGTAGATTTTACTGGTAGAAACCTATATTAGTAATTCCCAGTTGATCCTTACTGCAAGTTCCATTGCATTTGGTCTTCACTACTTCAAAGTTTGTATTTGAGAGCTCTACTACTTTCTACAGTGTGGCCCATCACAGATCAGATTATACGAATGGTCATGTTCAGATATTTCCTGTCCCAGGGATTCACAGTCACAAGTTCTAGGTGAGAAAGTTAACTTATTCATGGAAGTATTTTCAGCTTCAGGTCCATCGACAGCTCTAAACAAACACCCTCATGAACATGGATGCTCAATTTCACGGGGATAACAAAACTGATGGAAGATTTGGGGCCTTGCAGACTTCCCACTCATCCAAAACACAAAGCAGGCACACAGGTTTCGGCTAACCACGGATACACTAACGCATGCAAACACACATTCATGACTATCTGGCATGTACTGAAAGTGAAGATATGCTGGGCACTTTTTACTGTAGCCTTCGGGATCTGTGATCACGACATGGGGAGAGAGAAGGCCGGATGGAGACAGGGAAAGAAGAATGAAAAAGTGAAGAAAGACAGGAGCAAACAAACAAAACAAACTTAGCAAAGCCCTCTGCTGGGCTGGGGCTGGGACTGGAGTGTGTATGTGTATGTGAGGCGATGTGAACAGAGTGACGGGGATTAGGACAGATCCTGGGCTGTCCAACTCACAGCTGGCTGATGATCCAATCCTGGAGCGCAGCGCAGCGCACCAGCCGCCATGGGACCCCCAGATACGTGCATGCATCTGTGTGTGAGTATGGTTGTGTGTGTGTGCGTCTGTGTGTACAGGCATGTGGTTGTACGACTCACGTGTGTTTCAGTGTGCACATTTGCAAGCATGCAGTTGTACAAACAAATATGTGTGTGTGTGTGTGTGTGAGTCAGAAAGGAAGGTAGGGCTATCAGAAATCAAACAGAGGCTGTCTGTGCTTCATGTCCCCTGTTTGAAGGCGGGCTGTGATCATTTGGGCCACGAGAGGAGGACAGAATGAAAGAGCAGAGCGAGCAAGTTGCACAGACAGAATCAAAGAGCTGCTTTCGAAGGCTGGTCATACAAAATGCCTCCCGGCCTCACTACTGTGAATCTCACACTCGAGCTCTCAAAGAACACACATACAGTAAACACAGTTACACAAACCAGCCCACCGCAGCTACAAAGAGTCAAGCATGGCTCTGTAGTGAACAAGAGAGGGCAAACGGAGGCATGGCTACGAATGAACTGCACATAGTTCTGCATAACCCCAGAAGGCCTGCAGATGGACAGAAAGAGACAAAAGGTAGAGAGAAAGAAAGAGGCGGGAGGGAGACAACCGCTTGAGGTTTGCTTGTTTAGTTTGGAATGACATGAGAAAAAAAGCAATAGAGAAATGAGGAAAAAAGGGGAAAAACAAACCAAGCTCTGACCATGTGTGTGTATGTGACATGAGGATGTGTGTGCCTGTGTTTACTTGCTTTCTGCACTGCTCCAAAAACCTCCAGTTTGACCCTGCTCTGCCAAACAAACCCTTGTTCATCTGCATACATCTCAAATATAAACCTCTATTTTGAAAACAGATGTGGATGGACGACATTGAAAACTGATAGTATGGGCACACCATCCAGCTGTACATTGAGAATAGAAACCACAATCTCCCCAGTAGATTCTTTTGTTTCAGTATTCATAATGCTAAGCCATATGTGATGAGTACAATTATCTCAAAGTAATTTAATGATGATCCACAGCAGCTCTAACACAAAGAAAATCTAATTTTATGTATTTGAAGGTGTCAGAATGCTTCAACCATCGCGCTTGCTGGATGGTCAAACAGCATCTAAAACTCCCTCTACCCACACCTTTCCAGCATCTGCATCCAACAAATTCTTTTACTTTCCAAAATTTATAATCCAACAGGCAGAGTGACTTAACATGGAAACTGTCCTGGTGAGCAGAGGTGTTTTGAACAACTGTTGCTTTGTTCTTTGTGAGGGCAGACTTGAATATGCCAGTTTTGCCCTCCGACATGACCTGTATTACAAATTAGTTTGTTTCCAGCAGACCCCTGCCTGAAGATTGGTAGCGCAACCAACTACTAGCATCAAATGGATGATAACAATATTTACACAGTAATCCATAATTACTTTAAAATAGTCTTTAATGCAATCCAATTATTTTTTAAAAGCTCTAGCTCTAAACGTGACATGTGATTTCGTGATGTTGATTAAGCAGAAGTGATCTTTGTGCACCTGTACATGCACAACTGTGTAGAAGATGAAAAAATGGTTCAAAATAAAAAGTTTGCTGTCCTGGCGTGCCTAATGGTCAGGACATATACCAAATAACCACAGCATTCAGAGTTCATTTCACTGTCTCTCCCCTCCTGTTTTTTATTTTCTATGTCTATTGTTGCTATCTAATAAAAAGGCATGAAACAGAATGTCTCCCCAATTTTTTAAAAAACATTTTAAAAAATATTCTCCATATACTGTCAACAGTTACAGTGTGTCTGCTGAATATACTGAATATGGACACTTTTCATGAACTACTGAAGGAAAAATAAAAGATATCCATATTAAACCAGTATCAAAAGTGGCTTTCACTGCTAATGACTGAAATTGAATTTGAATGGCTACATGCTCAGCCAAGTCAACAGCTGTCAAACATCTAGTATGCATCTGCGGATAGATAAAACTATAAACTCTCTCATGCACAGACACCCGCACACATGGCAATGAAATGGTTTAGTCCACTAGCTCCTCTAGCACAGGTCAAAGTCATCATGTTGCCACATTAATATGCATGTCATTCTCCACAGCTGGCTGCAAAATGCACACACACACACACACACACACACACACACACACACACATTCCCTGCCTCATCTCTTAAACACAAGACAGCTCGCCATGCAGCCAGTGTGTTAGCGCTGGCCAGCTGACAGACAAACACACTTAAACACAGATCAGAGCCGAGAGTGGCAGTGGACTCACACACATGCACATACACACACACACACACACACAGCCAGGCTGACAGATACAAACACAAGTATACAGGCGTGCACACGCACACGCACACAGATTATACAAACTTGCATCCCGCAGCCTCCAGCACCACAGGGCACCCCCGCCACATCTGTGCCCATCTCAGACACCTCGGCTGTGGGCAGCGGGGGTGAGAGAGTGCCCTGGGCGGCTGGCATGGGCTGGCATGGCCCTGGCAGTGGATGGTGTGGAAGGGAGCAGCAGCCAGCACATGACAGGATAGACAGAGGGGATGGGAAGGGAGGAATTCAGGAGAAAAGGAGAGAAAAAAAATAAATAAGAGAGAAAAGAAAATTAATTGCTTCAAGGATAGAAGATTGAAAGGAAGGAGAGAAGAACACAAGGACAGCTGGAGGTATGAACGATGAAAGATTACCAGAGGGATTGATGCAAAAGGGCAGGAAAAACTGGGATAGAAAGATGCTGAAATAGATATGATGAGAAAAGATAGAAGAGGGGAGCCGGTAGCACCCGTTGTGCGAACGGGTGCAGGGCACTGGCAGGTGGCACTGAGGCCAGGCTGTCCAGTGACCATCAGCCACACTGTTCTTTCTCTCTCTTTCTGTGTGTGTGTGTGTGTGTGTGTGTGTGTGTGTGTGTGTGTGTGTGTGTGTGTGATTTGTGTGTGTGTGTGTGTACGCGCCAGGGACAGAAGAAAGGCTCAGGCGCCATTTTGGCTCTGCTGGAGCTGTTGCTGGGCTGGGCACTGGCCTGGTGGCACAGAGCGGGCAGTGTGTGTTTGCATATGTGTGTGTGTTTGTATATGTGTGTGTGTGTGTGTGTGTTGCATTATGTTGTGGCATGCTTAACAGGATTAGAGGTGACCTGGTGAGGTCCAGTTGGTACTGGGACCATGGCACAGCGGTGCGCATGTGTGTTTATGTGTGTGTGGGTTGTATAATAGGATTAGCTGTTACCTGGTGCGGTACAGTTGGTGTGCTGGTCTGAACTAGACTGGACTGGGCCGAGCTGGGCAGGAGCTGGGCAGAGGGGAGTGCTGTGCGTATGTGTGTGTGCACGCGTGTGTGTGTTTGTGAGTGTGAGTGTGAGTGTGGTGGCATGTATAATAGGATTAGGTACTACCTGGTGAGGTGCAGTTGGCGCTGGGCATTTGCCAGCTGTTCTGCTAGGCTCAGGGCTTCGGCCTGCCATTGGCTCCCGTCCTTTTGGACCGCCTCCAGATGCTGCCGACAGCCAACCAGCTCTGAGCTCAGCCTTTCCACTTCCTGTCCCGCAGAGATGGAAGGAGAGAGGGAAGAGGAGGTGAGGAAATCTTTCACAACAACCCACCTTATGCCCTCAGACAAACGCAACATTTAAGGCTGACTGCAACCTCATATAAAGCTTGAGCATGACAAGAAAATCAATTTGATCATCTAATAGCCAAAATAATTTGCTAAAAAACACTGAAATGCTTCTAAAGTATTAATATAATTAAAATATCACAAAAATTCATATTTTTATGAAATATTCCATTAGAAAATTTAATTGGGTCAGTTGTACCCACTATTTATCCATTTTTCTAGTAGTCTGGATGACTGCTGATAGATGAAAGATTTGAGGAGTTTTTGATTTTGTGTCTTACCTCAATTCAGCTTCCTCAAAAAAAACTACTTACAAATTACTGACCCAATTAACTTATCATTTTAATTAATTAACTAATCTGATCTCACTAATAAATCTAGACTAATAGATGGGTTGAATGCAGACGTACCTGTGCAGCCTTTTCCATCTGCCTCTTCGTCTTGGAGTTGAGCTCGCGGAGCTCTCTCTCTGCCTCCTCTTTCTTCAGTTGGGCCTGACTGAGCTGATATCGCAAATCCACACACACCTACAGATTATAAAGACAAATTGATTAGCCATTATAATATAATGCCAGCCATTATATTAACAAATATTATTTAATGTCCAATGCCACTTCATTTTCTGTTTTTCTGATGTCCTATTCTTATTCTTGTTTTAATTTGCTACACAGTGGGCTACTATTGCTGTTACAGTGCCACTTTCTATACTATTATGGCTATAATATCCATTAAAATTATCTTATTCATTGTAATTATGTATAAATGTGACCCTGAAAAAAGTCTTCTCATATGCTCTCACACAGCACATTCACATGCCAACTACCAAACAAACTGGGCTGGTTTGAATTCAGGATGCATTTTAATTTGTTTGTATTTGTATGTGGAGTACCACTTAAAAGTTTGGACCTTTCCATTCACTTGAATTAGAAAGTGTGCCCAAATGTTTTACTGGTACTGTACATATATTGCAGTAATTTTGCAACACAAGAATTAGCAAAACCTAATTTAACTTCTTTTTCTTATTAAACTAACCCTTGAATTTATTTATGCATTGGCATTAAATACACCCTTTTAACAACCAGAAAATATATACTGAAATAGATAAATCTTTGCTGCCATCCAGTGCATTTATAAGAGCATTACAAGTACACAGAACAGACTGCAATGTGTGCTCTCCACCTGCAATCCTCCTTTCTCCCTCCCAGCACCTATGTCTACCTCTTCAAAGTTATACCAGTCTTTTTAGATACTGGCCTAGCAACCAAATTGCATTTCACAGTTTCAATGATCAACCGTTCTAAACTAAGACCAATGAAAGCACAAGTAACACACGTGACATACAGTATACGGTTTTCTTCCGCAGTGCACACAGTGTACCTTGGTATTGTCTTGTTCCTGAGTGGTTAGTTTGCGAAGAGTGTCTTCTAGCTGATTGGTCAATGAGCTCTTGTCTCTGTGAGCTCTGTCCAGCTGTCCATCCAACTCTGCGACACGCTGGGAAAGGTTGGACACCTGATACAAACCACAGTTTTTCATTATCACTACACTGAATACAAAACCAAAAAAACATGCTCACGAATAAGAATAATAATTCAAATAGTTGTTCCCAGTGGTGGTTTTTCAGTTTATTAATGTTCACATACAGTTCACACAGAACCGAGGATAAAAATTGCATGAAGTAATTAAACAAAACTATAGGTCCACTAAAGAATTGTCTATGTACACAAAAAGTGAATAAGTGAGATTTACTGTATGTGCAAGCTCCTCTTTCTGTTTGCGGGCCTCAGCCTGGCCCTCCTCTCTGACCTCAGCCAGTCGCTCCTGCAAGGCCTGAGCCTCTCTTTCTAGGTGTTCTCTTTGTCGAGCCAGCTCCCTGGAGAGCTGTTCACACTGCACCTCCACCTGCATGCATAAAAAAGGCAGGAAGGAGGAATCTTTTAGCAAAATGAATGACTTTCATAATTAGAAAAATCCTGTCTGAACCATAATATGACACAGCTAGAAAGGTGTGGTAGTTGTGTATATGTTTCTCTGACCCTTGCTTTGTGAATGTTTGCTTCTTCGGCCATTTCCACAGCCTGTTTGACCTGGAGACAGGCTGACCACTCCCGATGTTGTGCCTCCTGCTGACTGGCCCGCACAGCGCGTAGAGCCACTAGCAACTCATCACGCTCCCTTTAGGATGGACAGGCACAAAAACCAACATATTATTAAGACAGACTAAAAACTGTAATGTATGAATGTGTCTGAGTTTTTTCCCCCACTGACTTGGTGAGCCTGTCAATAGCCTGGACATGCAGATTTGTGTGAGTCCCAGCCAAGACCGCTTCATGCTGTGCACACTGAAGACACAATCCGGCCACACGGGGAGCTCCGTCAGCCCTTAGTGCATCTGCAGTCTGTTTTTCCCTGTGTCTCAGACGAACCTTCAGTTCCTCACACTCCTTCTGACTGACTGACAGATCCTTCCTGTTGATGGAAATACAGATAGAATGGGGCAGGAAAGGATATATATATACATATACACATATGAGTATTGCTCCTTTATTGTTTAAGTGAAATGACAAAACAAAAGAAAAAGCTACAGTTGTTGACTACATTGGCTTCACCGTTAGACCAATACACTGACCTGAGAGAGATGACCTGAGCCTCCAAGCTTTCAATCTGGGCCTGGTGGATCACTTTCAATTGTTCCTGATGAACAAAAATGATTTCAGAACAAACTAGAAAAGCAGACCCCACCCCCCCAAATGGTGAACCGGATCACCCCCAAAATCTAATCACTGATTCCTGGTCCCATTGCAGACATTTCCTGAAAATACCATCAAAATCCGTGAAACACAATCTTGAATCTGTGTATGGATTTAAACAGGGTGAGATTGGGTTATGATTTTGGTACAGTGGAGTCCTATAGGACGAGAACTGAACAATGACTTGAAGACAGCAGAGAACAGATTAATCGTCTCCTACCAGCTCATTTTTCCATGCGGTGTGTTCTGCCCTTTGAAGCACACTGTGTCCTGTTTTGGAGGCTATGTGGCTATGGGCTGCTATGCCCTCATTCACCTAAGTAAACACAGTAGGACAGGATGAACAATTTTGAGAGGGTGAGTACTTTTCCCAAGGTGACAGTAATAACTTTGCAATTGATGCTGGATGATAACCTAAGTTGCTGATATCTACAACTCAAGGAAAGTCAAGTGTCTGTATTTTTTTTTTAATCACTTATTTAAAAGTAGTTAAAAGTATTTAAAGCATCATATATTACAATGAACGCATCCTCATATGGATGGTAGTAAAAAAATACATATACACATATATTTCACATCATATATGAAGGCACAAAAATAATACATGTGATTTTCACATATATTACCGTAGAGTTTTGCAAGGTGTAGTCTTTCAGAGATTCCTCCACTCTGGATTTGAGTTCTGAATGCAGCCTCTCATTCTCCACCACCACCACTCTGACACGATGTTTCATCCCCTGCAGCTCCTCCTGAAGTCATGCACATAGACAAATGAATCAAAACTGATCTAAATAAACAAACAAATATATATATAAATAAAGAAACTCACACAAAGATCACAGCACAAACCTTGCAGAATTTGACTTCAGCTTCCAGGTGTTGAATGTACTCTGACTGGTTGTGAATCATTGGGACCAAATCCTGAAAGGCGGGCACACTGGACTTTCCATCTTCTTGTACTCTCTAACAGAAAAAATAAGGGACAATCAGAAATAAGGCACCACTTTCACCACTCTGAGAATGTATCATAGTCTGACAAATATTTCTGTGATAAGTTTGCCCTTGGCCTGACACATTTAAATGTTGAGACACACAGAGCTGCACACTCTACCTTGGGTGAAGTGTGCTTCTTTGAAGGAGACAGAGGAGCAGGTATTTCTTTGCACTGCTTCAGTAGAAGACTCTTCAGCTGCTTGACTGCAATGCCAAAAGACAACAAAACAGGCATGTACACAAACACAACCAAATTTTTTTTTATTATAAATGTATTTACTTTTTGACAACAAGATTATGAGCACAAAAATATCCTGATTGTGCACTACATGGTTTGACTATTGTATGGTTAGTCATACCACAACTAACAACTACAACAAGTGTACTTACTTACACAGTGTAAATTTATCCACTATATCATACGTTAAAATGTTGTTTTCATTGAAAAATGTTAAAATAACAAAATAAAATCTCCACAATTGATCAAAACAAATAATGTCCATACAATACTTTCACTATCAATTCCACAATGTAATGCACCACATTTTAGAGATGTAAAAGTAACAGTCTTCCATTAATGATGCAAAATAATAGTGTAAGTGTCCAAAAATTCAATGTACAGCTCTGGAAAATGTTAAGTTACAAAGAGTAGTGATTAACTGAATGAGTGAATGACTAACACAGCACCTGCTTCACTCTGTGTCTTTTGGCTCCACACAGCCTTTCCCTCTTCAGCCACAGCAGTGAAAAGGCTGCCATCACTGCCTCTGACATCCTCCACCCCTTCACTATCAGGATTCAGCTGCTGCAGAGCACTGCTCAGCTGCTGGATGCTCTGATTGGTCCGCTCTAAAACCAGTAAACACACACAGACACTAAGGCAAGGCAACGCAAATGTATCTGTACAGCACATTTCTGCAACAAGGCGACTGAAAGTGTTTTACGTAACAAAATGAGAACATAAGAAGACATACATTATTTAAAAGTAAACGAGAAATAAATTCTGCCATTGTCAGCATTTATGCGTATGCCATTTTGGTTGAAAACCATTTAAGACATACACATACATTTTTTTGGTTGAAAACCTGTCTGGAAGACATCAAAACAACTATTCAGTGCTGAGAACTCATGTCACTGTTAAAATACAACTTTTCAATAATTTTGCCTAAAAATGGCAGGTTTGAGATGGGCCTATAATTATTCATTGCACCTTTGTCCAGATTATTCTTTCTTAATAATGGTTTGATGACTGCAGTTTTAAGGGCTTGTGGGAAAACAGTTGAGAGAAGAGACATGTTTACAATCTGTATCAGATCTTAAGTCATGACATCCGAGACTTTTTTGAAGAAGCCTCTCAGCAGAATGTCCAAACAGCAGGAAGAAGCCTTCAGATGCTGTATAATGTCCTCCAGGTTTTTATGGTTAATTGGGTTAAACTGTACCATGGCATTTGTATTGATTTTTGACATAGACATAGATATCTTGATGCTGCTTGTCTAATTTTTTCTATTTTATTGCTAAAAATGCATTACAGACCCTGTTAGACGGCATTTCAGAGGCAACTGACACAGGGCGGGTTTGTTTACGTGTCCACTGTGGCAATCAAGGCACGTGTTGTTTTTGTTTCTGGTCATGATGTCACGGAAGAAGGACTACCTTGCATTTCTCAGATCCAAATTATAGATCTTAAAGAGACTCAAAAGACTTACTCATCATTCTCTGATTTTTTACATGCTCTTATAAGTTATGATGTAGTGCTGCTGAATGGGCCAAAAATAGGTCTCACAGCAGCTGAGAGTAGGAAAAGCATGGGTATATTTATTTAATAACAAATATAAGACGATATCGTGATTCAGTCTCATATCATGACACCAATATAACATTGACAGTACTGACCTCAAAATTCAAATCACTTCTCAAGACTCACTTTTTCAAAGGTTTATTTGTGCTTTTTTTCTTCTTCTCTGCATTCTTTTATTGATTGTGTTTTCATTTATTCTGTACACCATGAATAAAATATATCTTTATTATCGTTGTTAGTATTATTATTATTACATAATTGCAGAACCCTATACACAAATCGTGGTAACATTTTTTGAAGGTTTGGGAAGTTTTTGAAAGTCACTAGCCACCCTTTTTGAAACTGAGACACGATATATTATTGTTTAGCTAATTAAACTAGACACTAGGTTATTTCTTGGTTATTTCTAGGTGATTTATGTCAGTGTTACTTGTGGTTCATCCAGTGATTTAGTGAAGAGAGCAACAGGTGGCAGTGATGTGACTCTAAGGGTCCTGTCATTTGAATAGCAATAAAGACAAGTTATAACTCTCTAACCCACACAGGTAAAACTGGCTAATCTTATAAAAAAAAGCACCATTTAAGAAACCCATTTGTATCACAGTAATGTCCAAAACTGTGTCAATTAACTCATTTCACTTTAATTAGCTGCTCATTTGTGTGAAGTTAACTTGAATTTCGTGATATGAAAAATTAACTTACGCCTGAGCTCCTTTTGATAAGCGCCTAGCTGCTCCGCATCCTCCTCTTCGTCTGAAACTACTGGTTTCATTTATTTAAAATCGATAATATATTACTTAAGAAATAAATATGCTAGGCTATGCATAACAACTACAACAACAAGCATCATAGCGAACACGTCGTAACGGTCATCGATTTGCGCCGATATTGTGTTTGTTTTATTAACCCCGTGTGTACGGCAGACGGTGTTCGGCCTGTTGTCATTTTAATACGAGTGCCCGCCCGGTGCGGAGTTAAGCCAGCAACGTGGTAAATAAAACGAGGCCACCATCTACCAACGGCTCCCACTTCCGTAAACTCGAGCAGATGCCGGGAGTTGTAGTCATTAGGTTTGTAGTCACGATGACGCTTTGGTGAATATGTATTAAAAGTGTATTAAAACTTACATAGCATACTTTATTACTTAGATAGATAGACAGACAGACAGACAGACAGATAGATAGATAGATAGATAGATAGATAGATAGATAGATAGATAGATAGATAGATAGATAAACTCGCAATTTTGCAATTGTGATATGTTTGGTAGAGATTGATTAATAACTCTTTGAGAAGATATAAACTTTATCTGTCACAATCATTTTAGGAAAGAGGTAAGAAATGTCTCTTCTGTTAATTAGATTTGACAAATTTTAATGATCCCCATTGAAAAAAATGTTGCTGCAGCAGATGATATGATACAGAGTGTGAGCATCTAGAGAGAAGTGATAACAATAAACTAAAATAGAGAAACAGTTTGTGAACAATTCTGCAACAACAATGGAGGCTGGAAGTGCCTCAGCTACTGTTCACTAGCACCAGCATGCTTCACTCCATGTCATCACTTTCACTTCTTCCAAGTGAGTCACCTTAGAACTCTCCCACATGCTAACACAGACTTGCACATTAAGTAACATTATGTTCATTTCCTGGGGACTAATTCTAACCTTAACCTTTATTTAGTGGAATACATGGCTTTTATCCCCAATAAACTACCCCCAATTAACAGGTCATAAGTGTGAAACTNAGAGAGAGAGAGAGAGAGAGAGAGAGAGAGAGAGAGAGAGAGAGAGAGAGACCACATTGCTGTTAACAGGCTAAAAAACTGAGTTACATGTTTAAATTGAAAATAAACCATCTGGTTGTGCAAATTCTGACATTTCACATGGAGAAAGAGCTGACACAAATCACATTCCATGCTATTTTTGTTAAAAAAAAAAAAAAAAAAAAAGTGAAGTGCTTGAAAATACACAGTGAACATTTCTTTACTGAGAAAGTGCTGAGAATGAGATTCTTGTGTAAGATTCATGGGGTTAAGGGTTAGATTTTAATATCTTAATGTGGAAGTTGCATCAAGTTCCAGGCATAAATGACACAAACTGAGGGGACTTTCAAATTACATAACCGTAAAACCATTTTTAACGCACGTATTTGTTGAGGCTCACAAAGTGGTCAAACAGATGTAATCATCATCTCCGTATTGCACAACTTCCTGTTGAATAAGCTTTTGCTGTACTTTTAATTTTTGCAACACTTAAGTTTTCAAAAGAAGATGTATTGTGTCAGGCTTAAGCGGTTTCATTTGTAGACATTATGTTGCAATATAGATTTAACATTTTTATTAAGAGTTTATTGTGACAGCTCTAACACAGTGTTTAGTTTAATTTTTGTGTAAATATATTTGTAGTGAAGTTTTTTAACACTGAAGATTTCAGGGCAACATTTAAACATTGACTTTTGCACTGCTAAAATCATCCCAGAAAGGTCCTAATGAAATAAACATGCACTCCTTATTGTACAATGCATCATTATTGTTGAAGTATCAATAAGAATTAAACTGAACAACCAGGACTCGAGACACCCAGAGGCTGCAAAAGCTCTGCATTCAATACATGTTTTAGGGCTTTTGGTCATTTGAGTAAGCAATTAACTGGAATACACTGTCAACAAAGGCAGGTCTTTATCTCATGTTGAGAACTTGTTTTGTGATCTAGATTTATGTCCTTATTGTGGTTTATATCATACTCACATAGCTCATGATAATAAGGTGATGTCGTATCAAATTGCAACAAACTCACTACTGCACAGAAGGCCATGCCCTGAAGCTATACGTACATCCAGTTTTTAGACATGTATTCTTTTGTATGGATGATGATAGATTTATCACATATGGAGGATTTGAATATCTAGCCTCTACTATTTCATTCAAATGTTACTTTCAAGTGTTACTGTATATCTTGGGTAATAGGGTTCAATTTAGGAGTTATCAATTTTGACTAAAGTCCTATCAGATGGGAAGAACTTCAGCAACATGATCAATATGAAGAAGATGAACAACTTAATTAAGAACAATAGATTTGCAAGAACAATCAAGTTCTTTATATGCCAATTATTTCTGGGATTTTGACCTCTTCAGTCCATGTTACTTATCGCAAGCAAACTGACTTTAAGAATAATTGATATTTTTCAATTCAGACTCAAGTATAGGTAGTTTAATTCAACTTTGTTTTATGCTATCTTGCATGCATTTGACATATTGTGATATTTAGTATTAAGTTTACATTTCCTATAGATTTTGTTATTTTGCATTGTTTTTGTTTTTCCCATGTCTAAGTTTTTTATTGTGCAATATCTTATCTAGAGACAGTTTATGTTTGTGAAAAATATTCATACTAATGTTTTGATATTCACTCTAACCATATTCAGCAATGCATCTTTTAATGGACTAACAATTCTATACCTGTATAGGCAATATTTCTTGTGACTGTATCTACTACACAGATATTTGCAGTTTGCGGTGTACTTCCATTACATTCAAATTCGTATCTTGTAACAAGCAAGTTTACTTCATTGAATAATTTTCATAGGCTCTGCATGTGAAGGCTTACTGTGCAACATTAGTGAAGTTTTCACTCGACGAGAGAAACAGTGCTCGTCTGCAAGGAAACAGTTTTAAAAGGGAGTGTTTGCATGCTGGGGTATTTCCAGGAAACCGCATCAGCCTACCAATCTGACTGTGGTAGAGGCTATAGTCTGAAGGCCCACGCACCCAGCAACCCCACACTTGTTAAATGTCACCTCTGCTCTACCATATATAATTATTACCAATTCCCCACCTGTCACTGCCATATCTCGCCTTGCTCCAAACTCCCCCCTCCCACTGCATCATCTACTCCTTTTGAGTGAACTGTTTTTACGAGGGTGGGGGTTCCCTTTTTTTTTTTTTTTTTTTTTTTTTAAAAAAAAAAGCATGACGCCCTGGAAAAAACTGAATACTAATTACAAAAAAGCACCTAAGAAGAAACCTCACCATTTGAACTTTTTTTTGTACGGAAATGTGTAAAAATGAGAAAAGAAATAAGAGTACTGGAGGTGGAAAGAGGAAGAGAAAACGAGTTAACCCAGTTAGGCACTGGAAAATGGTACACTCTGCCACATCTAAACCAAGCATCAGTGATCAGTTATCTGATGGCTTTTGCAGCACCCACTGTGCTTCCTACTCTACAGATGGATTCATTGTCAATAGTGAGCAACTGCTTTTCAACAGTGTTGGGCAATAAACTGCACAGTAGACATTGGCAATGGTGTAATAAGAGTGCAATGTTGAAATCTCAAGGAGCACACACAAGCATGCTGTATGTGCAAGTGCTTGTAGGGTAGTGCACGTGGTTGTGTCGCATACACACATTCTGTGATAGTGCAAGCACACACACACACTTTTTTTTTTTTGCTCCCTCCCAACCAGCCACACATACAATAACTACAGAGACAGAGAAGAAAACACATCAGACAGATTTCAGATTTCTTAATAAAAATAATTCATTTCAGGACAACATATAAATAATTATTGAATCACACAATACAGATATCTTGATATGAATAAATACTTAACAAATAAAACCAGGCTTTTTTTCATACAATACCCTATTTTCAAAAGGTCACACAAAGAAACTTCCACACCGTTTGCATGTTTTGTTACACCTTCTGCTCTTAAGCGGATGCTCTTCCTACTGTTGGAATGTCCCTAAGCAAGTCGGAGTACCATTCCTAAATGCCTCAGCAGCTTAGACAAGTCATGTGCAACTTATGTGATCTCCTCCCAGTCAAACTCAGTCAGACCTACCGAAATCTTGTTAAGGAGATCTTTATGAGCCGACCACTAATTGGCCTTTAATTGATTAAGGTTTTTCTAGAGGTGATTAAAGCACACAGAGATCTACGTACAGGCCGTCAAACACATGGGCTGGCCTGACAGCTTTAGATACAGTTGAATGAAAAGGCAGACCGAAAGCCTGTTTGTCTATGCTTGTCTAACTAGAGCCACAGATGGACATCTGCCCACAGCAGCAAAGATCTTCAGCAGAACTATGAGGGAAATAACTGTTCCAGTTAATATAACATTTGACTTAGTTTGATAAATGTTTTACTATTGAGAAGACCTCTGCAGATAAACATTTCTATGTATTAGGATAAAGTAAGCACTCATGGAAAGATAGAGCCCATTTAGGGGATTTTTAACATGAGAGATCTTGATAAGCTCTAGTCTGCGGTTCAACAGAATTGGAGATGTCTATCTGTGGCACTCTAGTTAGTTTAGAATGGTCCAGGCTGGCCATTTTAAGGAGGTAACAACAACTGTTTGGTGATTGATGGCACATGTATTTTTTTGGCAGAAACAAAACCAAATATATTAAAATACATTAAAAATCCCAAAACAAATTAAAATAAGAAAACAGGAATGTCAGTTTTGCGTATTCCAGACGCACACATGTGCGTTGTGTGTGTGTGTGTTGGAGATGAGGCATCGGGTTGGAAGGTCCTACAATATGGACCAAGATCCATATTCACAAAAGCATTTTATAGGTGGGAGCACTGATCCAGGATCACTGATCAGTCTCCTCTGGTCCATAAAATTTCAATCACTACTTAAAGGCAAAACTTATCGAGGATCAGCCCCAATACTGTGCTGCTGTAGCAACAGCACAAAACACATTCAGATAAACAGATTGGCCAAAGCAGGCAATGGGATTGCTCTCTGAAGTTTGGAAATTGTCGCCTTGGCACATCCAGTGGGGTGGAGCAGAGAGGAATGCATTTCTTTATATGTTTGTTTACCTACACATCACCTCAAGCTGGGCTGGGACATACAATCTCTCAGAGCTGTGTTTGTGTGTGCATATGTGTGTATGTGGTGGTAAATTGGATAATGTTCCAATCAGACTTCACCTGTCATTATGTTCTCAGTTCTCTCTATTGTTGGCAATCCCCTTTTGACAGGACTGGAGCTACTATATTTGTGTGTGCATGTGTAGGTATGTGTGAACATGTATCTGCGTACGAGTTTCTAGGTGCTTAAGTCAGTAAACAGGAAAACAACGTCCAAGGCAACAGATCTGTTTTGGAGGAGAAAGGGGAAATAAGAGGAAGGAAGGAAGAAAGGAAGGAAGGAATAGAAAAAGAATGAGTCCTGTCTCTACTGTGTTTCTGCCTTCTGTCCGCTGACACCGCCAGCATGTTGGCTACAAAGCAGAGGCTTGTATTTCTGTACATGTAGCACCAAAACTAGCAGGGGCCTGCCCTGTCTGTCTTGCACTGTTTAGCCACATGGTATCTTCTTACTTTCTATATCAAGCAATCTACAATGTTAACTTCATATAAACAGATAGGAATATTAAAATTAATTTGCCTTAAAATATAACACTGCAATTGATTTACTAATGGAAGAAAAGTAATTCTTGATCATTTTACAGTATTGATTGCAAAAGCCTTTTTTGGCAAATCTTCTGTGGTCTATTTTTACAGGATATAAGAGTTATTTTGCAGAACTAAGCTAAACAATTGTGGATACCCTTGCATTTTATTTCAAGCACTTCATTTTCTTTGCTTTGGCCCTGTTTCGGTTCACTTCTGCTAAACTACTTCCACACACTTGTTGCTGGATATCCCCAACTACTGCATTCCTCTCTCTACAGAGCAAATGCTAGACAGACAGGCAGACAGATACACAGATGGGTTAAGACAGACAGACAGACAGATAGACAGTCAAACAGACAGACCGACAATCAGACAGACGGGGGTATAAATCCTTGGCTGTGGTCTAGAAAGCAATGTCAGATGCTTCTCGTTATGTCAACATACAATCATTTTGTCCGGCACGATTCACTGCGTACCTCTAAATACATATTGTACACAAGAATTAAGTCAGTTGCTCTGACATGTAGCCAAACCTCTCACCGTGTAAGTGTACACAGCACATCAGATGATAATAATTGCACAAAGAGGTATTCTGGAGGCCATGTCTACTGTGAACACACACACACACACACACACACACGCACACACACTCCCCCCCACGTACACACGCTCTCTCTTCACATTCTACATGGGGGGTTTGATTTTCAGGCCATAAGGTTACTAGTTAGTCACTAGCTAGTTAGTTAGTTGGTTAGTTAGTATCAGAGGTGCATTGACTGGCATGGGGCGCCCATAGCAGGGCGGCGGCTCTAGCGTGCTAGCGATGTGTAATCATCATCGATGCATGGATGCGTATGTCATCAGCCGCGGTAAATCTGTTTGAAGTGGTCACACTCGTTGCAGTAGCCCTGTTTCTCTTGGTTCGCGTAGTGGTCACAGCCCTGCGTCCGGCACCGCTGCTTAGACTTCTCCTTGGGCGCCTGCGCCCGTCTGCCTGCCTCTCTGCCTTGGCCACGTGTGTGGCACTCTGGGCAGAGGTCTGTGCAACCCGGGGACACATTACTGCAGCCACTCCGCCGGCACTGAATCTGGGTCTGGGTCTGGGATTGCTGTGAAGATCTGGGTTTAGCTGCTCTGTCACGCTTTTTGTACAGACAAAAGCAAAGGAAGCAAAAAGAAAGAGGACAAGGGTCAATTGGTAAGTCAAACTGTGAACCAGCAGTATACTGCAAGAGTTTAGAAGACAGGCTGTTAGGATCACAGAAAAAAAAGACACAAAAGAGGACACAAACAATCGATGACAAAGTACAGTAAGGGAAGTTGTAGAAGTTGTGTGTAGAATTTAGTGGCATGTAGTGCAATGAACTATGAAAAAATGGAATATAATATTCATAAGTATGTTTTAATTATCACCTGAATATAAGGACTGCTGCGTGCTGTTTTCATTATCTTAAAATTAACCCTTCATGTCTGCATAGGAAGCAAATCCTCTCCCACAGAGCCCACCATGTTGATTGGGAGGTAAGAAGTATTCAGTTTGTTTGAATCTGCAATGTCATCGCTAGAAGCCACTAAATCCTTCATACTGCACCGTTAAGAATGTATGATACCTACCATGACCAAAGGAGGGGAGTGTGGTGTGCGATGTGCCACTTGGTTAAGCCGTGTGCTTTGCTCTTTGACGTAGCACTTGTCGCAGTAACCCTCCAGCATTGCCTTGCCAACTGCACCACACCCAGGCCCACGACACCGTGAGGCATTTTGGAAGCCTGCCTCCAAACCATGCCGGCTCTGGACCGGGGCAGGGGGAGGGGTCAGGTCTGGAATACACAGCAGATTGGCCAACATAAGCAAATGTTTGAAATTTGAGAAAACCATTCATTAAACAGTGCTAATACAACAGAAGCAGACAGTTAAAAAATAAAATGTAACAAAGATGGCTATCTATTTAAATGTTACACAACAATTCTTTTTAACTTTCACTTGAATGAACTTAAAGCACTTGATAAGACCTGACAGTAGATTGTTGCAGTTAATTGCAGTGACTTACGGTGGTTGGTCTGATAGTCTACGTAGCAAATAGTGCAGAAACCCAACTTCTCTGGCGTCCCAAAGAACTGGCAGCCAGATCTTTTACAAGGCCGGGCCAGAGGGGCTTGCCAGGCTGACCCCGGGGTTAGGGTGAGGCATGGCCTTTCAGGGTCCCTTGTCTGGCTCCAAGCTGAAGATGTGGCTTCAGTCCTGGGGTTGTTTTGCTGTGGCTCTCCCCTCTCTGGAGCTTGCTGTCTCTGCATACAGGGTGGACACAGGCCATTGAATATCCTGAACGCCTCCTGTCTGCACATACTACAGCGGTCTGTCTCTGCCTCACAGCCCCCCCACTG
>JANJYP010127070.1:0-15132 GCA_024605115.1 Rastrelliger brachysoma | reverse complement strand
TGCTCCCCTGCTTATATGAAAAATTGTGACAGCTGGTGCAGTCAATTTGACCAGTGCATAATTACCAATGAGCAAAGTGTTTTTTATTCATGCCTTTGCAAATATTAATTATAAGGGCATTCATTTTTAAAACCATAGATGTCTATGAGACCAGTATCCTTTATATAAAACCTTAGCTGTAACTAACAGTAAAAAAGCTCTTTTTAAAACGTTACATCTGCCTCGTAGAGCAAAGTCTGAGCATCACACCATTTTTTTTACAGAAGGAACTAAGTGAAGCATTACATCAGCAAGCCTGCAGTAAAAAGGTGATATTTACAGGGATTGTAACTGTAGGTGGCTCTTTCACCGTTTCACAACAGGACTTTAATGTTCAGGGATGATTAATGTGCGCTGCTGTGAATATCGATGGCCTCCATAGCGCTAATGAATCTGATGGGAACGACGGTGCATCTGTGCTGTGAGGTTGATGATGCTTTTGTAAAAATCTTTCTATGGAAAAGAATGTTCTTACGTTTGTTTTGTTAAGAGCAGCACTCTTTGCCTCCCACTTATTTCTAAATCAAATCCATCATTAATGTGAGCACACGCATGCAAACTCATTAGTCCCTGCATTGATCTGACCTAGGCAGTAGGCTGCATGCCCATGTCATCCAGTAAACTGCAGTGAGACAAAGGGGGGTAGCAATCAATTAGTAACACAGGAAAACAATCATCTGTTTTCAGAATGGGGTGGGGTTCCAATTAGTGGAAAAGCCTTCTGTGGAGTAATATCATTCCCAAATTCAATCCTATGACCTATGCAAGATTTATGGTCCCGTATTTATCAATATGTTGGGTTACTTATGTTAAGAAACCTCTCATTTGTATGGACTTTTGGATCAATAGGTCTCCTCTTTTATATGCAGCATTTCAGTGATGTCATGTAACTTGTGAATCAGGGGGTATATTGAAATGTGAGAGCAACTCATTTCTGACACTGTATTAGGTGCACATGTCAGTTCAAAACAGAAATGCCTAAACAACTTTTTCATAAGACACTTTGCTTTCTATGTTAATGGCACTGCAACCACATGGATGTGTGTACACTACCATGATTAGATCTATGACTGAGAAATTATTTTTAGCTGCACTGTTAGCAACGCACTGAGAGTGATGAGTATAGAAATGGAGACAGGGAGAAGTCCCACAGAACAGAAATGCATACACACACACACACACACACACATAAACACATACGCACTGATGGCTTTCGACTGGTTGCTCCTTGATGAGTCGTGCCAAATATGCTGTGACATCCTGTCTCTACTTTTCAGGAAATACGCAGCAACGCATGTTCGAAATAGCGTTGCAATGGGCAAAATCTGGCTGAGTGGTGTGTGTGTGTGTGTGCACGCGTGTGCGTGTAAGAGTGATTCATCTGTCATTGGTCCTGACATCATCTCCAGTGTGAACACATCAAAAACATGAAAGACATGACAAGACACAAAACAACGTACACTGCATCAAGGTTACCGAATCAATAAAAGTTCACCACCATGATAATATGGAATATTCCACTGAGAGTTCGATAAGCAAGTCTATTTTTATTTTGTCATGAAAGCAATCAGTGCTTTGTTATTGCAATTCATAGGTCATCTGGTTGTTCCTTCAATAGCTGGCTATAAAGGCCTCTATAAGGCAAGCGATGGCATTAAACATAGTGCTAGCAGCAGGATTGTAAATGCATGTTGACATTTCACTTTTCATTGGAATGCGGCTGCCTGTAGCTACACTGGCTGACCTACGTGGAAGTTTGTAACTTTAATAAGCTGATAATTCAAACATATAAAAGTGCCTGTAGCAGCTTGAACATTGTTTGCTTTCTTTAGTCCTCAGTGCAGTGCTATATAGGGATTTTCATCTTATCCCAGATAGAGGGCAAAATTAAATATTTAATTGCAGCTTTCAAAAAGAGATATGTAAAAAGGAATGTATAATGAAATAAGAATGTTGTCTGACTAATACTACTACAAACACTCTATGTGCTATTCGGCGAACTGTAAAATACAAGAATTTAAATTGTGCCTTCCTACGTACATTACGAAATTAGTCATTGTACTAGTGTTTTCCCATTTGCACACTGTTGTAACAGCAGGTCTAAATTACTAGATAATACTTTTTAAAGTGGCTCACAAATTCACATCTCCTGCTTTACATATTTTCACATTTTATTTCATGTAACAATGTAAAAGCCAAATAACCTGCCAGAGTGCCAGCTGCTGCTTTACTGATTGCCTTGTGTTAAGAATGAAATAAATAAATACACTATTGAACTTGCACCTTCCACTGGAGGATTGCACCATCAAATCTCCGGCCTCCTGACAATGATCCTTGCAAAATTAAAATGAATATGTAACCAGTAAGAACACNTGTGTGTGTGTGTGTGTGTGTGTGTGTGTGTGTGTGTGTGTGTGTGTGTGTGTGTGTGTGTGAATAGAACAAGGTGGTTTTAATATTTGAAATATTTGAAGATTCAGCGAGAAACATAATTTTTCCTTCCTTGCCGCGGATTAAATGGTGACAGCTCACTGCTTCTTTTCATGTGGGATTTAAGTTAAATCCAGAAGGTTTTTTTTTATTTCTAATATAGGTTGCTTTGTACAAATTCAGACAAAAAGCTATATCTCCCAAACTGCTAGTGGAGAGCATTGACAGCATAGTGGTGAGAGGAAAGGCAAGAGAAAAGAAAGAGATCGAGGGTATGCGTGTGATTGGGACAGACAGCAGGAGAGATGAGTTTCCAGATAACATTCAGCTTATTCACTCAAGTATGTAATCAAATCATGAGTTGTGAAAATATAAGAAATATGAAGAACAATATGGCTAATATCCATGAGCTGCTTTAATCTCAAAAAACATGTTTGGTTGGTGAACTCATTTAGTGGCTTCTTTGGCTGTCATGTTGTGTTTCTCCAAGCACGCTGAAAGAGACAGAAGAGACAGAAGCTTATGCTGCTACACCTCTGGGTATGAAAGCTTGGATGATTTAATGTTTGAGTGTGTTTGTATATGTGCACACTAGTTCAAATATGTACACCCATTTTTTCATAAACTCTATGACCTTGAATTTGTGTGCTTATATTCAATTTCTGTATTTGTGGGTACATGTGCATTCTTAGATCTGCCAGGCTTGCTTGTGCATTCCTATTCATGACAGCATTTGCAGCGAGACAGAATCAGTCTGACCTGAGCATTACCTGAGGAGCAAACCATGTCATATTTTAAGTCCCTTTGTCTTTGACAGATGGCTCGACTCTAAAAGCCTCTGTCCATGGTGCTGAAGGCTGGCCTGATGTATGAGCGTTCAGCCCTGTTTGATAAATCCACCTTGTCGCTCTGCCTCTGACAACCATTCATCATGATTGGCTTTCTCATGTGAAATGTTCTGTGTGCTGGATAATTCAGTAAGACAAAAAATGTGAGTCCTAAAGCTTAGACTGGGCTCTATCCCACCTTGCATGACTTTTCTGTTCTGTACTTTATCTCTCTGTTGTGGGGACGTTGTGTCCCTGTCTAAGCATAAGCAGCAGCAGGTATAGCTGTAGAACAGTGACTATATTCAGACCAGCTGAAGGACGAACATGTTCTTAATGAGGCGGCTAATGAGTTCTGTTCTATTGTTGCTGTTTTTCCAGAGTTAGGACGACCATTCAGCTGTTCAGCTGAAGTCTTCTGGCGTTTTTTTTTTTTTTTTTTTTTTTTTTTTTGCCCTTCTGGTCTGACCCAAAAGATTTTTTTTGTTCTGTATCACTTGCTCAAAATCAATATTTTGTCCAACATGGCAGTTGAAATGTCACAGAAGGCTTTACACATTTTACATTTTCCCATGGTTGGGTGACACCAAAAAGAAAAATAGTATAATTCAGCTGTCAAGCATTTTGATAAGAAAAAAACATGTTATGACAAATATGAGAAGACAACATAAACAATTGTTTGTAAAAGAAACAATTACATTTATTTTTTTCTTAGCACTTTTCTTAATTAGTCTGTTGTGCCCATTGATCACATATAGTACAGTTAATATAAAAATGGCTTTTAACTTTACACCCAAAGCAACAACGAAATGTTTTCTTAAAATATGTTTGCTAAAAATACTGAGAAAGTATTTCCACTAAAGGTACTGGAGAATAGCTTGTGATTCTGCAATGATGACATGGCCATGTTTTGCTGTGGCTGATGTATTTCTTCAGTTTCTTCTCTGTTTACTTCATGTAGCTCTTGTGGTAGGCACTTACCAGGGCATAAGAGACCACTTCCTGAGGCGATAAAACATCAATCACCTCGACTTTAATAAACCTGTTATGTTTGTTTTAGTCCATCATATCTGCATTTTGTCCCAGTCACCGTTGCAATGAGAACTACACAGTATAAACAACCATTTGGCAAATGTCCTCTCTAGATACCCATTTTGTAGCTGAATTTCATTAAGCTTAATTTTACGTTGTAATCAAAAGTAGTTTGCTCCTTGCCTTAATTTAAAACCCATTTAAACTGTTCAGATACAGAAGATTTGTTATTACATCAACATAATAGAATATATAACAATATTTCCATGAAAAATCAAGAATCCATTTCTAAATAGAAAAAAGGGGGAGAGGGGTATATTTCATCAAAAGGCTTACACCATACCAGTCACTGTTATTTGTCTACTCTACTAAATCTCCCTTCCCATAATAGACAGGTGTTATTACTGTATCTATAACTCGTCTATGGATGTTTGACAATGCACAGACGGTATTGCTTGGGACCACACAGACAGTTCCACAACTCTGAACACATTTAACAGTCAGTTACAAGAGAGTTGACCATCATCCTCACCATCTTCACTTTCTTTTCTCTGCCTGCATTTCTTTATGAATGGTACTGAGATTTATCTTTTTGCAGTAAATGCCCCTTCCTGTTGATGTTAGCTTGGTTTGATGTAACGGTTACAAAGCCACCACTTTAGCTAGGGTTGAAACTGGGAGAGCATGTAGTCTATCTAAAACTGTTCAATCCCAGTCCAATAATAGTTTTGCCAGTATATCTCAGCCGAGGACCAGCAACGGGTATGCCTTTGAAAAAGTACTACATGTTTGTCCACCCCTGCCCGTGGTCTTGTCCTTTCGCTGTAGTTGGTGTGTGGTGCTTTACAAAGCTCCTTAAAAGGCATTGTCAGATACATTTATGACTGTGGCTTTCACTTCCACTCCACTTGGCAGTCCTTTACCTGAAACCCACAGCTTTGTAAAGAATGGTGAGTGCATACTGTTAGCTTCCACTGGTGTCAGCAACGCTTTGGAGTCGCATCTCCTTATATCCCCATGAAGGTGATGGTTCCTCAGAGACACATAAATAAGCAGGCATGCCACTGAAATCACAGCCAAGAGCACACCAAAGACGGTGATTACTGCTGTGTCCCATTTTTCTGTGTTCTTGACCGCCAGCTCTAATCCCTTAGTGGTGACATTGACACATTTGGTGTCATGGTTGTAGTGGATGCTACGGACATCCACGCATACTTTGTACTCAGTGGCAGGGCTGAGGTGGGTGAGGTTGTAGACTTGGACATCAGAGGGTACCCTGGTTGTAAATGCTGTGGTGGGATGATTAGCATCTGGAAGAGTGTACCATTTAATGTTGGGAGCCAGAGTGCCAGGACTGGCCCGCCAGGAAACCAGGATGGAGTGTGTTTGCACTGACTTGATGGCGATGTTTAGAGACCCATTTGCAGGTTGGGGAAAATATCCATTCACTTCAACTGAAACAGATTTAAGATCAGCTCCAACCAGATTATGGGCAACACAAGTGTAAGGACCAGCTTCATTTTCTGTTATGTCATAGATGTCAAAAGTTCCTTCTGGGTGCATGTAGAATTTGTCAGACACGGTGTTAGGCAGTACTCTAATACCAGAAGGTGTGATCCAGTAGATGTCTGGCTCCGGTTCAGCAAAGGCCCGACAGTGGAGTGAAACCGAGCTCCCATTCTGTGCTTTAATTTGTCCTGGCATGCTTTCGGGAGAAATGAGTGGCAGACAAATCTCCATCATCTCCCTGAAGTGTACCTGTCGGACATGCTGGCCCTCATACTCCGGAGGCTCAACACAGTACAGTGAGTCGGGCTCCATGAAGCGAATGTTGGTCTTGTTCATGTTCATCCAGCGGACTACGCAGTCACAACGGATGGGGTTGCTATGCATGCTAACTTCTCTGAGGTTTGGAAGGGACTCAACAGTAATCCTGTGGAGGGCACTAAGTGCATTGCCATTCAGCATTAGGGTTTCTAGACGTGGTAGTTTGTAGAAAGCATTAGGATGGATGTAGGAGAGTTTAGGATTGTTGGTGGCTTCTATTTTGGTCAGCTCAGGGAGGTTGTTGAGAGCGAAGCTGTCAATTGAAATTAGCTCCGGCATGCTATTAATCCCCAGCTCTTTCAGATGGAGCATATCCACAAAGTCCCCTCTCTGTATCCTCGAAATAGGGTTTTTATTAAGATCTAAAAACTTAAGATTTTTTACATTTCTCAGCGCTGAATGGGGCACCTCAGGGAAAATATTATCATAGAAAGAGATGCTCTCTAAGTTATCAAGACCAGACAGTGCATCATCAGGAAGCTGAGATAGGTTCATTCTGGTAAGAACAAGACTGCGGAGGTTGCTGAGAGGTTTGAAGTTCATATCATCAATTGACAGAACTGGATTTTCACCAATCATCAGAATCTCTAGGTTTGGCATGGGTTCGAACCACTCTCTGTGAATGACTTTCAGCTTGTTTGAATTGAGGTGGAGCCGTACAAGGTTGCTGAGACCCTGAAAAGCCAATGGTGAAATGGAGAAAATAAGGTTGTGATTCATGTAGAGCTCCTGAAGGTTAGCCACCTCTGCCAGACATCGGTTAGGCAGCTCTCGTATCCAGTTCTCCTCCATATGAAGAGACAGAAGCTGAGGAAGATTCCCCAGATGGACGTCGCTGATGGAGGATAAGTTGTTTTGTGACAAATCAATCTCTGTGATGTTGGCCAGGTAATCCAAAGGTTTGTCAATCTTGGCAACATTGTTTGTTTGCAGTAATAGTACTTGTGTGCCCAAGGGTAATTTGTCCGGCAGGCTAAAGAGTCCCAAGTCATTACAGTCAACTGTCTGTGCTTCCATGTACACTGAACTGGGAGAAAACCAGGGTCTAATCTCACATACACAGAGCTTCGGACAATCAGGTCTCTCCTCAGTGGCCAAGACAAAAGAGGCCATGGCCAAGCCGACAAAGAGACGATCCACAAATGACACGTCCTTCATATTGGACCGATTCCCTTGAGTAAGAAATTGGTCCTTGTAGATTAAGTGGTCTGAGCTGTTAACTTCACAAATAATGAATCATTTGGTGCAGTTACTGAGGCGATTGACTCACCGCCCCTGCCACCACCACCAACTGCAGCACTGCTCCTTAGGGTTTTGGGTATGTTTTTTTTTGTTGTCTTGTTTTTTTGGTCTTGCTGTGTAGACGTCCTTGGATGTAATGACTAATCACTCAGTGTTGCCTGCTGATGTCAAAGCTCCAGTCAAGCAGACCCAAGAAGTTTGATGGGGAGGGAATTAAAAAAAGGATGGACTGATATTATACCTCAAAGGACTTCTGTTCAGCACATTTATAGGCACCCATTAAAATTCTGCTCTTTAAAGACACATGTCCTCATTGATTGTCATTACAAGCTTCCATAGTCCACAGTCCAGTCCATTCCAATCTGAAAAACAAACAAGACAAGAGAGAATTGGTGTGAATATTACAGGGAATGTCATAAGATAAAGGATTTGGGCATATTGACATTTGTTATAGGCACACTGATGCATGTTGACATTTATATGCGCTCACTTCAAGACACAAAACCGTGGTTTTATATCTGCTTGACCTTCTAGACTTCATTCTCAGGACATACATGCACCCCTATGATATGGCATTCAATCCTGATGTTAGCAGTGTGAGTCTATTATTGGTTAAAGAGAAGGCTTTATTAAGATTCTTAAATGGCAGACATCCTAGGGCTTAGGCATTAGCCTTTAGGGCAACCTACTTAAAGACACAGGACTATGTCAGTCACTATGGCAACAAGTCAACAGACAGCCAAGCCATACCCACCCTAATGAGATAGTTAGGCTATATATGCATATCAAGCATTTGACCCAGATGTGGTTTGTATCTTGTAGCAACCAACAGTCACAAAAATGAACATACATTTTAAATAAACAACAACTGCAAAGGTACAATAGAGGTAACCATTAGTCTTATCTGTGATTCCCTAATTAAATGCCTGTTAAAAACCTATGTTCAAAATGACACACTGCCAATACACCTATAGTGAGTTGAGTGACAGCTGAAGGCTTGAACAGATTTAAAGGTTTTTAATAGATTTTGTTAGATACATAATGATGAACTGCATTATAGATACAGAATGATACAGCATTTCTAAAATACCGTTCAATTTAAGCAGTATTTTGGAAACATTAACATTAATTTCTAGATGTTTTGGTCACAGTGAAGCTTGAAATGAGCTTGAAATTGTGAACAGCAGGGTGATTTTCTGGGCATTGAAAGCACATTTCATACCTCCAAGTTAGCAGCTCTGTTATGAAGAAAGCCACATTCAGTGTATGTGGCCACACAAGGTAAACTAATCAAATCAACAAAGGAACCAGGTTTTGTCTTAGGATGCCATACTGATTGTAGTAGACATATTCCTTTATTACAGTTACATTCATTGAATTATTAATAAATACATGCATAATATATAAAATAATTCTGCCTTTAGGAAAAAAGTGATCATATACCAAATTTTATAAATCAAAATATGTGTCCTCTTGCAAGCTAGTCAGCTATAGATTTTTATGTTGCTTCTCTCATGTTATTAGGGTCTCTACCATTTCCAGCTATGACATAACCTCCGAGTAGAAGGGTACCATGTAATTTGTCATATGTAACTGCCTCTTACCTAACAAATGGGTTTGATGGTGCTTGTGATATTTTGGGCCTGTAAGAGCATGCAACCACATCATGGGAAAGTCAAAAGAGACAGAGGGTGAAATGGAAAGAATCAGGAGAGGAAGTGTGACTGTGGCTGGAAAGTGAAAACAAGAAGAGAGAAATGATTTCATTTCAGCACCCTACCTGTTTCCACCTCAGTGGCCACAGGGGAGATATGGGAAAAAATAAAATAAATAAATAAATACTTCTGAAGACAGCAGAAACGCTGCAGTTTGCCCCGCTGGCAAAGCCAAGCTGAGGGTTCATTCCTCAACCTTGGCTCCAGCACTGGCTAGAGTCTGGTTTGGAAGGGGACGGAGATGAGTACATAGAGCTAGTGGAAGAAGAGCAAGAGGAAGGGAGGGAGGAGTATTATTTTTCAAAAGCACCTGGCACTTTAATAAGCTGCAGCACCCAGAGCATTCTGATAAACAGGGCTTAGCTTCTCTCCCTCAGCACGGGCTCTTCATTGTGGGCTATGCAGTTGATCCTTACCCTGGAACTCAAGCCAGAATCTGTAATTCAGCCTACAACGATTAGGCCTCACCTCTGGCTATCCTCTTTAGTAATCACAATTAGAAACAGTGTAATATGGCCTGGTTAACTTATTTTGGGTTCCACTGGGACCTAGTGGTGTGTGCTATATTGTTTTACCAATGATGTTAATTGCGGGTGTTGGGTTAACATTTTTAGACTTCAATTTTATGATCTTTGCGGTGTTCAAAAATGAAACCTCTCAACGGGCAGCATTGGTATAGAATAAGAATAAAGTGTTGCCCTAATTTCATAACACATTAAATCAGGTATTACTTTATCGGATTTTGGAAAGGCTTGATAAAGGATGTAGGGAGGACATTGTGGAAGTTACGGAGAAGCAGAAACAGGGACATATTGAGGAAGAGAATCATCACTCTTTGGCTTGATGTCAGTTTGCTCACATTGATTGAAATCTAGGATAGGATTAGAGCGGCTTTACTGGGCAATTTGCAAGATGGTGTGGCCACCAACATATTTCCCTGGTGATGGATAAGAATACATTTCTGTTAATGATAATCCAACACTTTGTTCCTGAACATTTAAACTTTAGGTCTGCTTGTGGTCTACAGTGCACACATTACTTCAAAAGCACCACTTCATCACTATAACAACGATTACACTTACATTGCAAATAATGTTAATATTTAGGCAGTAGCCATTATTGATTAATCTGCATATTATTTTCTTTATATTCAAATAAGTGTTTTGTCTACATAGCCAGGCTTATAAAATGTAAATGGTGAAAATGGCCTTTTGAATTTCTCGGAGTGCAAGTTGATATATTTACAGATTGTACATTTTGTGGGAAAAAAACTACTAGCCAAAAATAATACATCTACTTTGGAGGACATAAAGAAAGAGACACAGAAGCTATTACTAGTAAAAATGACCTTAATGCCATTGCAAAATAAGAAGACAAAATATCCTGTGTCAAAACTCAGTAAATAATCATAAAAAAGAGTTTATCCATTTTGCACTGCATCCAATAATGGAGTCATTTAATAGGCAAAATGTCTTCTCTAGTCATTGTTGGATTTATAATCAACTTTAAGCTCTAGCCTTGAAAATGTGTTTGTCAAACCGAGCAAAGACATTTAAAATGGAGATTTGTTTTCAAATTATCATCATTTATGCTGCCACTTATCTCTTTATATAGTAAGACCTGATTACATACTGCATGTCATTTAATGTGACAGAAAAAAGTTTAATATTGTTGCCAAATCAAAGTAAATCAGGTTTAATTGACTCTTCTGTCTCCTGGATGTCAGCTGAGATCCCACTGAAGCGCTGTTGCAGTAAAATTTGGGAGTCATGTGTAAGAAGATGCTGACTTTGGATTGGAGGTGACATTTTGTGTGGCAATGTGTCTGATGTCTGATGCAAATGTACTGAGTCTCAAGACATGCTTGCTGTCTGAGCAGAATAGTGTTGAGTCAGTGACTGACTCACATAATAAAATGATTTGGAATAAAGACAGCTGAGGCAAGATGGCTGTGCATTACAACTTTGAAAATGTTTATACAATGCAAGCTTTCAGATTAGCTGAATGTAAATGACAAGTGGAACACCCTCAGTGCTTAATGTGGCTAATCAAGATGTGTTAACACAACAACGAAATTGAAAAGCTTTCAACAACAGAGAGCATTCAGAATGCTTTTTTGGTTAGAAATATTTGACTTGCTAAGGTCATATTGCTTTCTATGGCACATTGTTATAAGGTTAAAATATTGTAGTATATTTTACCACCACACTACATCTTATAAGTGAACTATCCTAATCGTCCACAGGCGGTTGAACAGGTAAATTGGTGTTGTACGGCTGCATTATGTGAAGCCCAGTGAAGAGGCAGTCTATATTCTTGAGGCCTTACACCGTGACTGCTGTGACTATAGAGTCCACACACCACTTGTACTAACCTATTAGTAAAAGGTCCAGTCAAGCTACCCAGCCGCAACCCCCCTCACACCCCCTGCTGCAGAGCTAATTTCCCACAATTCGCTACTCAGTTGCCAGTAATTGAGGTGGAGCGAGAGGCGAGAGAGTGGAGGGAGGAGATCTGGAGAACAAAATGACTTGCCAGAGGAGAAACTTGTCATAGTGTCAGTATTGGTGTATTAACCCTCTGCTGACCCTAAGTATTCTGTCATTGCAGGCAATATAAACCCTAGCAACACAACGAAACTGAACAATCAGGCAGCCAACGACTGGGAGAAAACAAGGAATTCCAAGCAAGAAGGGCTGTGCAATATCACCAGAAATCTTATATTCCCAAATTATCTATCAAATTGAATAAATAGTTTACAGAGTGTTAGAATTTTCATACCCTACATGATATTTCCATGAAACAGAATTTAAGTTCAATTTTTATTAAACTTAAATTAATATAAAGAGTGTAGTTGTTAACTTGAGTACCTCACCTGATTCAGTCTTTCCTCTGCACAGAGGGCTGAGACCCTCCCTTGCTGAACCACAGAGAGCAGGAGAGTAATACCACTGTAAATGATATCTCAGCACAGCAGAGACTCTCACACTGAGCTGATATTAAACAAGTGCACATACATTAGGTAAATAACATAAATACAGTCTCTATTGTATTTTGCTGTTCTCTGTGGTTCATCACCGGCAGGGTTGAGTCCTCTGTGTGTGTGTGCATCACACACAGCTGAGCAGAGGACAGTGAAAGAGGTGAACTACTAAAGTTGATGAGTAAAAAGTCAAGAGTAATATAATGTCATCCACGCAAAACATAGACAGGCAACAAATGACAATAAGTATGATGAGTAATGAGCATAATAAGAAATTAGATATTTTCTATCCACACAGTATTGTTATATTACACACCTCTAAAACCAAAGTATAGCATGTCATTGGTCCAACAGTCCCATTATTCCACAATCTCAACTGTTGGGAAAATTTTCCATTTGACTGAAAGCCTATTAGTCCAATGGCCCTTTATTCTGAAAAAAAAATCCCCCTGCTCTGAAGGCCTGTTGCTCCAACATATATGCTCTTCCTGGAGTTTTTTGCCCACAGCATCTTAGTGTATTTTGATGTGCTATAGCCCCCTAACCTTCACCTCAAAGACTACAAAGGTACTGTAGCCCAATTAGAACAGCTAACTATAAATGATGGCAGTCCGTCCCTAACCTACAAACCACCTACCATGGACAAGGCTGGCAGCCACTTAACTCCAACAACTCCAGTATGTATTTTCGGAACAATGGGCCTTTAAAGAAATGAAGCAATGGCCTTTCTTTTTCAGGGTGACAAGCCATCAGACTAATGGGCTTTCCATACAAAGGGACATTATTCAAACTTTGGGGTTTAAGAAATGGGCCTTCAGACCAATGGGCAGTCCTCATTTGGTGTTAAGTGGCCGTAATTTGCATTGGGCTACATATGTTTGACAAAGAGAAATGTACTTAATATTGCTGCTGCGAATAGAATTTCAAAATGGATGTTTGTAATCTGTGCCTGGACACTAAAATGTCTAACTGCAGTGACACATTAAGCCTAAGCTTTGACATTTGCCCAGTGAGCCAATGGAAGTCTTTTATAGGTCAGGCTGAAGTGTTATCATGGAGCTAACACAAGTTCCCAGGTGTCAGAGGAAGGGGTAGGTGGTTGGGGGTAGGTGAACATTAAAGCCATGCTTTCCAAAGCACCTCTATTACAGTAGGTAGGCTAACAATCCAGCCCATGGGCTTTTCACTTTGGCCAGTGTTAATCCTGGCTGTGAACATTACAGCAAACAATCTCATAGTATCAGACTTGTTTCAGGCCTGCTTTAAAATACAGCTAGGTTTGTTTACCACCATTGTTTACTACCCTAAAGCACCACCATTCTAGGCCAATGTCAAGCGGATTTTCATGATTATTGGCAAAAATGACATTTTTAAAAATGTCTATGGCAGTGTTGTTGCATCACCATTAAGTTGAGTTGGGAACTCCAACAGCATATCTGTGTATTTATTGACATATTCCATCTGAGAAGAGACAGAAATAAGAATAGCATTGCATCACTATTATAAACCAATATATTTAGTCCTTCTTAGTCACACATTTCACTCTTAATTAGCATGACATTTAACATGGAAAACTTGGAATCTCTCCCAATTAAAATGTTGCACATTATGTTTACCCACTGTAAAAACACACATGATCACATTTTTTATTAGTTGCGTAATATCAGTATAACATTGGCACATTATATGTTGAGTGGATTTCATACGTTATTTTCTCAGGATGTATTATTTGGAGATATTGTGCTTACATCAGGCAATGTCACCTGATCATGATACACCTAAATGTGGACAAAGCTTAATTTAAGAGGTTCATCCACTGTCAATGTGAAAAGCTTTGCCATTCAGAACTTGGCACCACCTCATGCTTACTTTCCCACTGGGCCACCTCCATTATACTAATGCTGTGGCTGTTCTGGACAGTAATGACGCAAATACAGTTTAATTAGAGACCAGTGAGATATGACCACTTTAAATTAATGAGTGTGCACAGTAGGGACAAAAAGCGCTGGTCCTAGTGGCTCTACAATGCTAATTCAGACAATCCTGACTCAAGTTGGCCAGGCAGCCAAACAATCGTGCGGTACTGTTTGTTTTATGCTGTTTATTGAAATGAGTTATAAATCCCTCCCTTCACTTGATGGGGCTTGGATGGGGTTTAGCGGAGCGGGGACATAGAGATGATTGCTTTGTCACAGGTTGGGTACTCGTTAATGCCTTGTGTGGTGACAGGTTGACCTACAGTTCTTGTAAAAATAAAATCATTTATTACACAAAACAGAAGTCCTGTGCAGGTCATGGCAGGCATAAAAGAGGGAATTTGTAAGATCTGAACTGTGGAATAAGAGGAGATGTAGGTTTTCGTGGGGAGCACATTGGCCTTTGGGGAGATGATTATGAAACCTGCATGGTTTAAGTGGTAACAAGGAAGAATTGCATCTGCTGAGAGGTAGACATTATACTCACTGTGGTAAAACTGGGTAGAAGACTTAAAGGTCAGACGTAAGTGGTAAGTAGGGCGCAGCTGAATTGCCTTTTCTTTCAGGAGAGTAGCCTGCGTATTGTAGAAATGGTTCGCTGGGAATTTTGATCCACTGGTAATAAGCCTCGAAAGGCTTTCTTCTTCAAGTCACCCTCTCTGGTTCAGGCTCTTTCTTTTTTCTCCCTGTTCATTCTCTTATTCGTTTTTTTCTCATGAGTTAGCAACCCCCACATTTCTTTTATATAAACCTTGTCCTTTTTGTCTTGCTTTCTCACATTTGTCTCTGCGCTTCAAACCATTTTGGTGAACCTCTCTTTACTTATGTTCTCTATCGCTATCCTCACAAGCAAAGGACTGCATATCCAGGTTCTCTTTTTTTTCTCTGTACCATGCTGTCTCATTACACATTACACGTTTGCAGTCAACCAAGCATCCTCAATACTCCCCATTTTTGCTAGTATCTGTGCCTGTACAGTATCTATTTCTGTTAACTAATCCAGCCGAGTATTTGGTAATCTTCAATGTCTACCAGATTGCATTGCATTGCAGCTGCCACAG
>JANJYP010127052.1:0-17692 GCA_024605115.1 Rastrelliger brachysoma | reverse complement strand
TGATGCGCCCCACCTTTTTTCAGACCACGAGCCGCTACTGCCTTTTTTCCCTGTACCTACAAACCTCAGGAACCTCTGGATACTGTTTCTTCTTCCACTGACCTTTGTAACATCTGTGGATTGGCCTTATAGAATTAAAATCCCTGTCTATAGAAATATTTCAGGCAAAAGTGGACTGGAATCAAACCAGAGTAGGAGCATCAGTTGTTAGTGGACTAATTGCCATCATCTTTTTTCATGGTAAAATGCATTCTGTCCTCCTAATTATGCAGGGAAGAAGGAGAGTAATAAATCTGATAATATACACACACACACACATGCACATAGGGGTATAAACTTATGGACAAGCTGAGAATTGTCGGAACAGAGATCAGATTAGAGAAGCTTTTCGGTATGAGAAGGCTGGGCTCATGTATCAACCAGACATCTAAGCTGGCTTATCCTGATACAACCAGGGGCAAACACACACACATGCACACACACACAAGAAGAAAGTTTACTGTGTGATGTTAGGAAGGGGGGAGGTTGGAGAACAGTGGGGTACAATCTCCAAACAATTCTATATCCCTTTTAGTCATGGCCTGGTTATGGCTGTGAAGTGGAAACAACATTCAGCCCTTGTTAACAGGGTCCCCAAACTACACTTAAGGTCTGCTTTACAGTCTTTATACTTTATAGTGACACTTACCAAAGTGTTTCATCCTGCAGCTCCTGACAGCTTTGTGATTCGTCTTGTGGCATGTGGATTGACTTGAGTTATATTTCCTTTCTCCTCTCCTCGCCTCTCAAGCAGGACTGATGTCCAGATGGTGTGCCTCTCCATGTGTGGTCCAATTACGCTCTCCCTGACCATTTCATGGGCCTCAAATCGACCCAAGCATCCTCGGCTGCTGCTTCACTCACAAACTTCACCCATAACCTGTCATCCCTAACCTCATCCTAAGTCATTCACCTCCCTCAGTCTCACTCTCCGTCAAGCCTCTCCTCACAGTTTGAGAATCCTAAACAACTCCCTAAACTCAACATGGCCCATCTTCCTGCACTACTTTTGGTTATGATGTGTCGGGGTGTCTTGCTATCTATCGGAGACCCACCTCAGTCCCGCCGGGAGATACGCATTGAGGGTGACCTGGTGCTCGGCGGCTTGTTCCCAGTGCACGAAAAAGGTGCTGGGATGGAAGAGTGTGGGCGCGTGAATGAGGACAGAGGGATCCAGAGGCTGGAGGCCATGCTGTTTGCTATAGACAGAATCAATATGGATAACACTTTGCTGCCCGGGGTCTCTCTTGGAGTCCACATCCTTGACACCTGTTCTAGAGATACCTATGCACTGGAGCAGGTGGGTGAGCACAGTTACTGTATAAAAGAGCTGCACAGTTCTCAATTAGAGTTGACTTGAGATATTTCTAATGTGTGTGTGTGTATGTGTGTGTTTTCAGATATACCATAGACTAGATACCGTTGTACTTAGTTTGTTTTGGTGTGCTGCCAGGCTTTTCCTACCTTTCATATTTAAAAAGTTGCTCTGGCATCAGAAGTGAAACTTATAATGTCTTCATTTTACATGGAGGAAAAAGTAAGATCTCATTAAATGGTAATATTCAGGTAAAGTAAATGTACCTAAAACTTCTATTTTATCCACTATGGGTAAAAGAACTTGCCTCTAATGATTGATGAGAAATAGAGATTGAAACTATTTGTGATGAAGGAAATGAGCCAGATAAAAAAATAAAGGCAGTAGTTTCCCTTAGGGATTGTTATCTTCAACAATATATTGTATTTTATTGCCAATCTATTTATAGATGATGCATCTAGCAATCTTATACAATGAGTTCTTTCACTGATTGAAGACAGCAAATCCGGGATTTTTGAAGTGTGGGTTCCCTAAATGGGTTGTAGGTTCATTGGCTGTTTGTCTAAAGACTAGCAAGTTATAATGTGCCTTATCCTCACAAGAATACATTTATTATTTGGATTCTATTTTGAAAGCATCTAAGGTTTCATAGTGTGGAAAAATGGGCATGATTGTGTTTTCAAAAAGATAAAACTCTACATTATTAAAAAAGTATTAATCAGTCTTTATTTATGTAGTTCTCACAAATGACCAATTTCAAATTGTTTCACAGTCTTGATTAGTAATGATAGATAATATAGACCATATGGTGCATTGTGTGGTGCACAGTATTTGATATAAAATATTAATGTGTTTCCCAGGCTCTGGAATTTGTAAGAGCCTCCCTCACCAAGGTGGACGACACAGAGTTTATATGTCCAGACGGATCTTATGCCCTGCAGGACGACAGCCCGCTTGCAATTGCTGCCGTCATTGGAGGATCCTTCAGCAGTGTCTCCATACAGGTAATATATACACCAACAGATACAGGAGTATTTATGGCCACATTTCACCATCACAATCTTACTTACTCCTTTGATAGCTTCTTAACTCTTAGCATGACTAATTGTTTAAAAGCTGAAGTCCAGCTACCTGGCAGGGTAACTGTGCCTCTATGTGTCAGCATCTGTGTTTCTGTGTGTACTTGTTTCTGTAACTCAACTTCCATCAGCATGTTCTTGTGTGTTTCCCAGGCTCTTGTAGCTCTTGTCACAGAGCTGGGTAATTTGCATAGTTTAGCATAAAACCTCTTTCTCCCTCACTCCTCTGTGACTGCACAAAAGCTTCCTCCTATCAGTCCTTAAATCCCTAATCTCTGCAACTGTCTCTGTCTTATCTTTCTCATCCTCTCTCTCTCTCATTCTATCTTTTGCTTTTCTTCTGTCCCTTGAATCTTTTCTCTCCTTCTCATCACAACCCCTTTCTTTTTTCTTCTTCTTTTATATGCATTCAGAGGCATCCCTCCTGGTTATTTGGGGAGAGCTCAGTGTACGCTGACCTCTTCTCTTCCTCCTTCTTCCTGGGGCAGCCATTGTTAACACATCTGCTCTGTCTCATGTCCTTCATCACACAATATTATCCCTTGTTTTTCCCACAGCTTCTACTTGTGGCTTTATGTTGGTGATGCTGTTGTTTTTAATCTGTCCTTTCTGAGGACAATGTCATGAGACCTGAACTCTGCTCTGCTTTATGATCTTGTGCCAGTGTAGCTAATCCAGCTACTCCTTCATGCATTTGTACTTGCACAGACTTTCTGTTGCTTCTAAATGAAGTAATAGTGAATTATTTTATATTTTACCATGCACAACTAAACTCCAATGCCTTGAAGGCATTTACATAGCAGGCATCATTCCTCCCCTACGTACGGACGTAAGGGATGGGAAGGGGGGAAGAATGTGTGTGTGTGTGTGTGTGTGTGTGTGTGTGTGTGGGTGTGTGTGTGTGTGTGTGTGTGTGTGTGTGTGTGTGTGTGTGTGTGTGTGTGTGTGTGTGACTTGCATTCCAAGCAGAGAACACACAACACCCACTGCACCAATTTTTTTCCTCTTCCCTTTCATTTTTTTCAACTGATCTCTCATATTCAGCCCATTCCAACAGTACGTCACCCTTCCCTCTCTTTCACAGGAAGAGAGTAGCTTTCACTAACAGAATAAATACTTGGTGTCCCAGCAGACAGGTCTCTGACTCTACTTAGCTGTGGTCATTGTTCAGAGGCAGGTAATGGAGCAATAGGGTTAGATTCTATATGACCTTCCCTGACATTTAAGTCAGCTGCCATCTCAAAACCATAGACCCCGCATGGAGTACTATAAGCAGCCATCCATGTAATTGTGTGTGTGTATGCATATGTACCTCAAATCCAGGTGATGTGCATGTGTCGACCTGTCCTTGCAAGTACATATGTGTGTATATATATATGTATACACACACACACACACAAGTGTGTTTTCTAATCTTCTACTCTATTAATCTAATGAGATCCTGACATGTTGTCAAAACAGCTCATCATCTGAGTTATGAATGAAATATAGAAAAGCCCAGAGAGATGTGCTCTAAAAGGATTAAGCTGAGGCAAGAACAGAATGGCTTGTAGTTTTTGTGTTTATTTGCCTGTGTGTGTGCATGTTTGAGTGTGTATGATTACATGACTTTGTGGTCCATGACATGAGCATGTATCAATTGCATTTCCACTGTTGTGTTGGTGTCTATGACTAAAATTGTAATGAAGAGAACATGACCAAACTCCAATCAACAGTAAAAGGGAATATTATATGGACATCAGTAGACCCCAGATGATGTCCATCATTAATGCATGAGCCAGTGATTTATTGAACTGTGTGTGTGTGTGTGTGTGTGTGTGTGTGTGTGTGTGTGTGTGTGTGTGTGTGTCTGTGCGTGTGCGTCTGTGTGTGTGCCATTTTGTGCACCTGTTCTTCATGTACATTCAATACATTGTCTTTTATCTTCAAATAATCATATTATGCATGAAGCAGTTCCTATCAACAGCAAGCTTCCAAATATGTTCTAATTTTTCCTTTCATGAAAAAAATACATTAGTTAAAGGATCATTCCAGTTGTATTTGCTTGTTTTATATGTGTTGCTTTTTGACATTGTTTGTGTAAATTTTATCAAATGTTCATTTGCAAAACTGTTTGACACGCATGATCTGCAGTGGGTCAAGGGAGAAGAAAAACACTCCAAAACAGCAACAATATAGCCCTGCAGTTTGGCATGTCTTTAAATATCTGTGGTTGAATGATTTCATTGCCGTTAATAATTCTACATTTGATCTGTTTTGACATTATTCATATACATCATTATTTTCTCTACTGGCTGACATTCTTTATGCAGACATCTCTTCTTCCCAGCTACCAAGAAGAAACTATCATCTTTTACAAAGATTTTCTGTGGATTTTTCCAGTGTGTGTTGTGCTACAAAGTGCTTGTTTTAGCTACTTTCGAATTCTTGGGGTTTTTTTTTTTTAGTTTCCCTGTGCCCCTTCGGGCCATATTAGAGACTGGAGCTCCCTAGGAAGTAAAAGGTACACTACTTTATCTGAAATCTTTATCGTGTGCAGCTGCCAGTGCCCAGTATTGATCAGACTTTCAATTCAATGTTGAACACAGCGGTGGCTGAACTCTCACTATCTGTTATGAAACAATTTATGGTTGTATCTATCCTAGGAGCGGGCACATTTCTCAGAGCAGTATCTGAAAAATATGAGAAGGTTAATTTTGGTGTCGCTGTTTTTTAGGGAAATCCACATTTTTCATCAGCCAGATAATACACACAGAAGTTGTCTGTTGTTTTTGAGATACTTTTCCCTAATCACAAAGTGAGCCCTAACAACTCATGCTCAAAACACTCACAGACTTAATTGATATCAGCACTCAGTGACTGAGTGTGTGAGGCTACAAGTGCTCAGATTGGCATACATAAAAATGGGGAAGCACTAACATCTGGATTGCATGTTACCTTGAGAACAAACCACTTTGACAGTTGCAGGTCTGGGACTTTTCAATTTGTGTTTGTTACTTTTCACACAGCCAAAGCACACAGTTGCCTGATTTAACCTTTTTTCAAACTCTTGTTTTACATAACCACCTCTATTTTTTTAAAAGATTTTGCTGGAACAGATGCCTTTGATATAAAATAGGTAAACAGGAAATAGGAGTGACATGCGGGAAAGGACTGCACCGGAGTAGAGCAATGCTCTACATGGCCTACGCTCTTATCACCACACCACTGAGCAAGCCAACCTCCTCTATTTTTAATTATTTTTTTATTTAGAGTGAAAGGCCCACATAATATAATTAATTCTACAGACCTACAAGTTTCTTTTACATACACATTTTCCCAAGTTGCAATATTACTTAACTCACACAAATGCATCACATCATTTCCGTATTGTGTTTCTCTTCCTCTTTGGCTCTTGGCTCTATTGTTTACTGTTTCAACTTTCGGATTTCCCTATGAACCCCGCAGTAAACGCCACAGTTCACTGAACTGTGGGTAATTCCCTTACCCAAAGTCTACACAGATTCTCACTTATGGTGAGGGCTCAGAAAGGGTGTGATTGACTCCTTAAGCCCTTTGAAATGTGACGTGACAGCCTTAACCTTTCTGTCTGTGAGTGCAGACTGTGGGACTGGGCTGTAGACAACTCTATTTAAAATATTACATTATCATTTAATATCTCCATTATCATTTAACACCTTCACCGACTTTAAGTTTGTATTATTCACTAAAAAGAAAATTTTAAACTTGATTTATGTCTCATTTTACTGAATCTGTTTCTCCAGGTTGCCAATCTCCTCAGGCTCTTCCAGATTCCTCAGATTAGCTATGCGTCGACCAGTGCCAAGCTCAGCGACAAGACCCGCTATGATTACTTTGCCCGCACCGTGCCCCCTGACTTCTACCAGGCCAAAGCCATGGCAGAGATCCTCCGCTTCTTCAACTGGACATATGTGTCCACAGTGGCATCAGAGGGGGATTACGGTGAGACAGGCATTGAAGCTTTCGAACAAGAGGCCCGTATGAGGAATATCTGTATTGCCACTTCAGAGAAGGTAAATCGTGGAATTTAATAGAATATGAGTTTATTTCTGTGACCTGCATAAATATCAGCAAATTTTTCTCAGAGCCAGATACCCAAAACATTTTAATCTACCGTGTCGCACTGATGTATGGCCTGACGCTGCACCAGTAACAGTGAATGGCCAGCTAAATTTATTAGCTTATACAAGTTTGTCACAATGTCTTATCTTGCCCTACACACAAACAAAGTTTATGTTACACTCGTATTGTCTGTTGTGCATAAGAAAATTAAAGCTTATCTCCAAGAACTCATACTGGCACATTTTTCATCTCATTTGCTACTAAGATTCATGTTGGTGTGAGACTAAAGTACAGAACACTAAATAAATACATTTGTGAATATTTACAAATAGCTACCAATAGTATTTGGGGGTGCAGGCAACCTATACAGTTCAGTACATCTGCCATCACATTAAATCCACTTTCTGTTCAGGTGGGGCGATCTAATGCTAAGAAGTCCTATGAAGCTGTGATCCGTCAGCTCCTCCAGAAGCCTAATGCCCGAGTGGCCGTCCTTTTCCTGCGCAGTGATGATGCCAGGGAGCTGCTGGCAGCTGCTGCCAGGCTTAACACCTCCTTCATCTGGGTAGCCAGTGATGGCTGGGGTGCACAGGAAAGCATTGTCAAGGGAAATGAAGTCACTGCTGAAGGAGCCATCACACTTGAACTGGCAGCCAATCCCGTGCCAGAGTTTAATCGTTATTTTCTCAGTTTGAACCCGGTCAAAAACCATCGGAATCCCTGGTACAAGGAATTCTGGGAGCAGAGATTTCAGTGCTCCTTGGGTGGTGGAGGAACAGTAGGAGGAGGAGGTGTTGGATTGGGAGAGACACCTCTCCCACCGTGTGACAAGGACTTGTCAATGGACAAGAGTAACTTTGAACCAGAGTCCAAGATTATGTTTGTGGTAAATGCGGTATACGCTATGGCTTATGCCCTCCACAATATGCAACGGAGCCTGTGCTTTAACACCACCAAGCTGTGTGACAGCATGAAGGCCTTGGATGGGCGCAGACTCTACAGGGATTACATCCTTAATGTCAGCTTCACAGGTAAGAGAGAACCCGCATGGCAGAAAGAGTGAATCCTAGATTAGGTGCAAGAAGAGTGAGAAGAAGTGAATGTTGGTAGGGCAGCTGGGGAAGAAAAAGGAAAAAATAGCAAGAAGTAGACAGGAATGTGAGTGCTGTGCCTAGTTAACAGTCTTCTCATGAACAACACAGGGATGTTGTCCTTCTCCTCTGTCAAAGCAGCCAAGCCACATAACATAAAAAGTACTGAGCCAAATCCGCTTAATTGCTATGTATTGTCAGAGCCAGCCTGCCATTGACACCTATTACCCATGCGTAATTGATACGACACTACAAAGTTGCTTTGAGGAATGAGAGCTGCAGTTAATCCGTCAGCCATATTCTTCTCACTTGCACTAATGAGATTGTGTGTGTTATAATAGCTCCTATAGCAGGCTGCCTGTCTGTCTGTGAGTCTCTGTAGAGTTAAGAGAGAAGAGACAGAGGATTGGCTTGACTGACAGATGGCGCACAAAGGAAGCGTTATAAATAAACTGCTGTGTCTCAGGGACTGACACAGGTTTAGAGTTGCTTATTCCTCCACCAACCATGACCAGGAGCAGACATCAAAACAGCCAGCCAAACAGCAGTAACACAGCAGCTTTTCCATGAGACACTGGGGAGAGCGAATAGGACTGAGGATGAAAGAATGGCGTCACATATGAAGGGAGGGCAAGTGAATCTTACAGATAAGACCGATAGACAGTCTGAAATGAGAGAAGAGTGTTTTGAGTAAGGTAAAAGTGTTAGGGAGGGAAAGAGGGAAGGAACAAGGGAGCACTGAGGCAATGCCGGAGTGGGACAGCATGTGTCAGCAGAAGGAGAGGATTGATTCTCTTTGAAATTCCCCATCTTCATTTCTGCTAAAAATCAAAGGACTTGGAGCATTTCAGTCTGAGAGGAGGGAGACAGAAAGAAGGAAAGAGATGGGAAGAGTGTCAGTAAGATAGAGGGAAAGAGAGAAAACAGTCAAGCCGATTGCAGTCGCAGCCTCCGGTTGGCACAGATAATAACCACTCCCTTATAGGATGCATACTAAGAGGGGTGGAAGATATGCAGATTCACTAACAGAAAGTTTAAAATGCTCTGGTGGGAGAGGAGAGGAGAGGAGAGGAGAGGAGAGGAGGTGTGAATCCCTCTGTGACTTGCGTATATCTCCATGTCTGATCATCTCTCTCCCTACATCCCCCTACTCCCACTCTCCCTCCCTCCTTTTTATTACTGATGTATGTCCATGAGGTGTGTGTCTTTATTCTGCAGTAGGGAAAGTTCTTTATAGCTCAGTGTCAGTGATGACAGTGACAGCATGACAAACAGCTTTATCGGTAAAAAATGCACTCAAAGAAACTTAGATGGTGATTTGAGATGTTGATGTGGGTAGATGGATAAACTGGAAACTGTGGTTTGTTTTGAGTTGTTGGATAGCTCTGAATGACTCACTCTCACTGCTCTCACATAAACATCTTTCTATCTACAGTATGTAAGGAAGGAACTGAGGTGAGATGAGGTTGAATGTGGTGTATAAATACTGCAGCATCACCATCCGCAGTGCTCTCAGTCTGAACTGTAGCAGACGCAAAACTAACACTGTTCAGTGCTCTCTCCAGATCTCCCCTCCCATCGCCTTCTGTTGCACACACGTGCATGTTCATTACACACTTTACACTGCATCAAAGTTTGATCTCACATTTATCTTCAGAATTCCCACTCCACCAAATGACTGTCTCCCTCTCGTGGATTTAACACACACAACAGATTGGGCTGTGTAAGGGTTGTTTTTGTTGTGTGTTCCTGACACTGCTGCACTGAGGCACTATGTTGTGTGGTTAGGAGTGTGTTTTCATATGCTGCTCTATTCATCTAGTCTCATCTCGCTAGTTGCTATGGTAATGAAGCCGACACTATTGCCAATTGTTGAAGTGATCTGGTAGATCATGGGAACTGCTCCCCACCAAGTAGTAAGAGACACAGGGGTGCATTTGTGCATTTTTATGAGGCACTTGATGCATACTTAGAACACAAAACACATAACAGTCAGCTTTTTTTACAAAGAGACAGCTTGAAATTCTTGTTTTTTACCAGCTTGAAATTGCAGACAACCCCAACCCACACACTTCTCCTAGCCATCATTCAACTCCCACCCACCCACCTCCCCGATCTGCAGCAAACAGATCAGTATATACACACATGCACGCAGTCTTCTGTTCAAATAGTGGTGATAGATGTGATATTCCCCCTTCACTGCACTGAGTGCATGTGTGTGTGTGTGCGCACATGCGCGTGTGTGTGATATGTCTGTGTTAGCAGAGGCGGTGTGCCTTCAGGGCCATATTGAGCAGAGAGCTTACTGCAACATTGAGGTGCTAGAGAACAACCTTCATTCCTTTTTTCCCTCATTTTCTCTTCACTCTCTTCCTCTGTCTCTCTATCTCTGTCACTCTCTGTCTTTCAGTCTTTCTGTTTTCTGCTGCACTCTGTCTCTCTACATTTTTCTCTACATCTCTTTTCTCCTTCTCACACAGAATCTGTCCTACACTCCATCTACATTCAAAAACAGCACATCCCATTCAGACTTCACAAGGTTGCTCTCCTCCCTCCACCACCTCTCTATGCCAGTCTATTCATCCACTCCTTCACTTTCCTCATTCCCCCCTCTATCCATCCTTCACCTTTTCTCTATTGATACCCATGCCTCAAGGCTTTCCTCTGTCCACCGATATCTCTGCTCCCGTCACATTGGTTTCTTCCTTTTGTCTTTTGCTATCTCCTCTCCTTTTTTCTCATATTCTTCTCCCTCTTCACCCTTGTCACTTCCCTGCTTTCTTTGCCCTTATCTTGTCTCTTGGCTCATCCTCCCTCCAAGCACCTACTGCATTTGGCGTGCTGTTTCTTTCTTTTGTCTTCTCTATCTCACCACCTTTCTTTCATTCAAGCCTCAGCTTTTCTGCTATACATTTCTGTCTCTTGTTTCAGACTCCCTTTTTCTCCACCCTATCTGTGTTTTATTCCTCTGTGGCCTGTTGCTCCGTGGCCCAGGCAGTGCTCCATCCCTGGGGACTGAAGCTGCAGAGGGAACAAATATAGTTAATGTGATCTGTCTGTGTGTGCATTTGTGACATGTGAGTGCATCCCTACCTCCATTTCATATGCTCAAAAATGTCTTTCTCTTTTTGTGTGTGTTTGTGTGTGTGTGTGTGTGTGTGTGTGTGTGTGTGTGTGTGTGTTCATGTGTGTGTGTGTGTCTGTGGTGTGTGTCCTTCCGCACTCTTCCTGTGGGGCACAGATGTGTAAGGTCATCAACCCTCTGAAGTAAGGAAGATAAACCATTGTGTTTTCTTTACATTTTACCTAGAGCAGGTGTTCATTCTTGCATTCCTCTTATGCAGTGTTTACTTTGCCAAGCTTGAATTGGGATTAAATCAAGAATTCAGGTGAATTATACTCTACTCCCTCACCAACAGCAAATATACAGTCAGCATTTACAGCCTCACAGAAGTCTATAGACTTCTCTCTCTCTCTCCAATTTTAGATTACTTATTCCTGCTCATTCATTCCAAGCTCCTTTGCCTCCTCTCACTCCCTTCCTTTAATATCCACAATCCCCCTTGGGGTTCGCTTTAGCCCGACATGGCCGAGAACATAATTAATTTCTCAGCTTCTGAATGAAAAGCCTGTTTTCATCATGTTTCTAATTAATCAAGAATAATAAGGTGTTTCTCAAGTTCGCAGGGATGCTAAAGTGTGTCACAAAAAATTAGGGCTCTGGTTAGGCTGTTATAATCACAGTTTGTTTCACCTAACTTTATTTGCCTTTGCACTGTTACTATTTTATATTCTGTGGCTCCAGCTGTTTGATTAACTCTGTTCAGTTGAATACAGAACAGATTTTGGCTGACAATGCAATGAATCGTATTAGCTACATAGCATTATATTCACAGTTGGTCTACATATTAAATGATACTTTGTATATCCAGAAATGTGTACCCCAGCTACAGAACAGGCATGTTTGGGTAAAATGTTGTTTGGAGGACATACTCCACCTTTGGGTGCTGGAGACACCTTGAAGGAATATACACTGGACCCTCATTAACTTTTTCACCTGTTGTTGATTGTTGCACTACTGTCTTGAGTATTTATTTTGTCCTTTTCTACTTCCAGCTATATTTTAACTGTCTAGCAGTCTTTCTCAATGCACATCCCTGGTCAGCTACTTAGGAATTTGTAGCGCAGCTCTTTTAATTGACTGTCCTGTATAGCTTGATTGACTTGCCGCTTTGGATAAAAGAGTCTGCCAAACAATAAAATGTAACTCTAAATGAAATTCTTGAAATGATAATTGAGATGCTTTCTGGCAAAAGCTAGTGATAGCAATGCTAACCTGTTCAGTCAATTTACTTTTTGGTCAAGCTGAAAGATCTCAACAACTATTGGATGTGTGAAAATAAAAATAAAAAATGTAAAAGTTTTTTTGGCACAGACGCCTTTATTGCAAAGTTGGTAGACAGGAAATGGGAAAGAGAGAAGGGGTAGACATGCGGTAAAGAACGCTCCAGCCGGGATTCGAACCAGGGTCTGCCGCGAGCATTGCTCTAGATGGCTTACACTCTAACCCACTGCAACACCAAGCGAGCCTGAAAGCAAAATTTTGACTGTCCCAAGACCATAAAGCCTGCTGTTTTGGATTTTAGTAAAGCATCTTGACAGCTCTGGACTCCCAGACGTACTCAGGAGCTTAACTAGCGGCATCATCATCGTCAACTATTTTTTAATTACGGATTACCTTAACATTCCCATCAGCCTAAACTGTACCATGTTTAGACTTTATTATTGCTTAATATCAGCATGTCAGCATTGACATTGTGAGAATTGTTTGCATGTTTACATTATCATTTCAAAACCTAGGTCAAAGCACTGCTGTGCCTCACAGAGCCAGTAGTAAGGCTGTAGACTCTTGTTTATTCAGAGCCAAAATTCAGTTAATCACTGTTTTAAATTTGCCGAGATAGTTTTGAGGAGAGACAGGCATCCATCAGTCAAGGACTTAGGCTGCCTGTCTCAGCTCTCTGCATTCACCAAAGGAGCCTTGGTGGCCTTTTCAAGCTCTAACTTGCACTTCATACACTTTTCTGATAAGCCGCTCTGTCACGTCAGCAAGGTCGCCCGTTGGTAATAAGGAGGAATCACCATTCCCCGGAGACTATTGCTCTCTGGATTTGATCTGTTAGAGGGAAGTCAAGGACAATAGAGCGCCCTCAAATGGGTCTGTAGGCTAATGCTGTTATCACTTCAGTCTGTATTACACAAATTACCACATACTGCTAATTAGACTTAAGCACACATCTAAGGTCCTAATAAGGTGCAGTTATGATAATTAGCTAGTGGCAAATTGTTTCTCTGAGTGTGTATGGGAGTCTAAAAGGAGAAGGGCTCAGTTTATCTTATTGCTCTGTTATTAGCATTATCTGCCGACTTGCATTAAAATGAATTCATATCTCTTCTTCATCTAAGATAATATCTTTCTTATTGGAATCATTTTCATTTAGCTGCCACCAAGACATTTAGCCCAAAATTCAAAGAAGACTTGACATCTAGAATTTCCTGTGACAGAAAGGGAGAGAAGAAATATAGAGGGTTCTGCTGTCTCTGTGATTTATGGATTTCATAAACCCTAATCCCCTATGAAGCCATCTGACACACCATTCTTCTCTGAACACAGAGCTTTCACAACAATAGCACAGCTTTAGCCCTTGTTGCATGCACGTACACACACATGCACACACGTCGCACACAAACACACACAAACATAACTAACAGCAGGGTCAGAGCTTTGGTTCTGTCAGCACAGAATCCCACAGCGCTCAGAGCAATACCTTAACCATCACACTGTAAAGTAAAACCTAATGGAGCTTCCATCCGGGTGCATGCACAGACACGCTCATGCTCACTTTTCAACCAACAGCTTACTCACAATCTGTATTCTGATTCATTCCACTGATCCTAAACTGTATGCTGGGTGAAAGAATTTGGCATGTGATTTCTTCAGTAACTCAATGACAGAGATATGAGGAAGGCAGCACAGTATCATCAATGGCGCTGTGCATTGAACACCAAGACCCTTGTTATATGTTGAGGAATGATGTTTTTATAAACCTAGTGTATGTTGCACTATCCCTAGCCACATCATCATTTGACAGGCAGCAGTGTATAACCATAGTATAGTGTATAACCAATAGCTGCATGCAGTTTGAAAACAAATGAGAGTTGATTACTCCTCTGCAAGAATTGAAGTGGCATTGTACAACTGACATACAGTTAGTCCGTGTCAAGATTACCAAATCAGCAATGTCAGGACCGACACTGCCTGCAACACTTTAAGAAATTACTTTTTTGTGGTTCATAAATGCTTTCCTCCTTGTTTTTTTTAATGGTTTCAATATCCTGCCAATTTTACAATCTCTTCTTTTCCCACATCCACAGGGCAGATGGTAATCCTTTCATAACAACTTGTATACAAACCAATTTGGCAGTTTCAGCAATGTACCTCCCTCACATAAGAGACCCAAAGGCTAATTCTATCAATGTGTGGGTAGCTATAGCACTGCCCAGAGATTCAGACTTCTACCTTCATGCCTATATGACTTTATAGGCATGCAGTTTTTTAATGATGCGTTTGGTAATAAACTTTGTCAGATCTGAGTTTAGAGCAGTGTTTCTGTCCCTATGACCTTAGGGATGGATGGGAAGATAATGATATACACAAACAGCACTAAGCATACCAGGCATTTATAGCTTTTTAACAAATACTTTGTAACTGACTGGTCTTCAGTAATGAAAATGCTGTTGTAATGTCCCCACTGTTCTGTACAACCTAAGGCTTGACTGGCCATGGTTTATTGTTTCAGTCCTCAATGCTACTGTTAAAAAACATCAGTGAGACATCAATGAGATGAATTTTTGTGACTCTTTAGCATCAATCTCTTTTCTTCACTAACATTATCTTCTTTTTCACTCCACCTCACCAGCCCCTTTCTCTCCTCCAGGCAGTGAGACAGTAGTGAAGTTTGATTCTCAGGGGGATGGCATGGGCCGATACAACATCTTCAGCTATCAACGCTCTGGCGATCGTTACGGTTACGTGCCAGTAGGTGAATGGGCAGAGAGTCTGAGTCTGAGCAGTGATTTGATTCACTGGCCCAGAGAAGTGGTGCCTACTTCACAGTGCAGCGACCCCTGTGAGCGCAATGAGATGAAAAAAATGCAGGCAGGTAGGAGACCCATCTCTATGGAGAGTAATAGGAGCTGAAATAAAATATATAAATATATATATATATTACACTATTAAACTATACCAAAAAAGTGTAAGAAATGTAAATTAATTGAAAAAATGAATGGCAAATATAAAGTGTGTAAATGGTACTGTGATTGCTGATTGACAAACTCTGTTTCATTGATCAGCATTCAACATTGTTCTTTTTTGTCACAGCCACATACCATACCAAACAGCAGCGCCTTTTGAAAAATCTCAGGCTGTCATTCTCTGTTGTTCACATTCCTGTTTCCCAGGTGAGTACTGCTGCTGGATCTGTACAGCCTGTGAGCCTCATGAATACCTTGCTGATGAGTTCACATGTTCACCGTGTGCTCCTGGCCAGTGGCCCACTGATGATCTGACATCCTGTTACGACCTTCCTGAGGACTATATTATGTGGGAAGATGCTTGGGCCATTGGTCCAATTACTATTGCTTGTGTAGGGTAAGTGATAAAGAGTTGTCAACATGATGTCAGTTTCTGAAAGGCAAAGGAGTATGATACACTTTTTCAGATTAACTTAATCTGCCTGACTGAGTAACCTCCATTTGTCCCCAGGTTCATGTGCACTGGTCTGGTGTTCTGGGTGTTTATTAGACACAATAACACACCACTGGTGAAAGCATCAGGACGAGAGCTCTGCTACATCCTCCTGCTGGGTGTCTTCATGTCATATGCGATGACTTTCCTCTTCTTGGCCAAGCCCTCTCCTGCCATCTGTGCTCTGCGGCGCCTCGGCCTGGGTACGTCATTTGCTGTTTGCTACTCCGCCCTTCTCACCAAAACCAACAGAATTGCCAGAATTTTCAGCGCAGTCAAAGATGGAGCGGGTGCAGCAAGGCCACGCTTCATTAGTCCTTTCTCTCAGGTGGGCAACTGCAACATCACATCATCCAGTTGTAACAGTCAGATGGATAGGTGGACAGAGCAGATCTTTATGACCTACCTTCCTCTCCTCTTTTCTTTTTTAGGTTTTTATCTGTTTGAGTCTTATATCAGTCCAGTTGATAATGGTGTCAGTGTGGCTGCTACTGGAAGTTCCCGGAACACGGCGCTTCACATTGCCAGAGCGACGGCAGACTGTCATCCTCAAGTGTAACGTACGTGACTCCAGCATGCTGCTGTCACTGGGCTACGACGTGCTCTTGGTCATCCTGTGTACTGTGTAAGTGTAGTAGAGCTAGTTTGATTTGGCATGATAAACTGTTAAACTAAACTAATTTAAACTATGTTCAGCAGTTGTGTTTGACTCCAGCATAGGTCAAAGCAGTTATTTTTTCCAGATTGTGTAATTATAATTATGAATCTCTCCCTCTAGGTATGCCTTCAAGACCAGGAAGTGCCCAGAGAACTTCAACGAGGCCAAATTTATTGGATTCACCATGTACACCACCTGCATAATTTGGCTGGCCTTTCTTCCAATTTTCTATGTTACATCAAGTGACTACAGGGTATCCTCTTAAAGATACTCTCTCTCTCTATCTCTCTCTCACTCACACACGTGTGAACACATATTATTCTCATTGTTTAGGAAGACATTGCATTGACTTATATTAATTCCCTGAATACTTAACCTAATTGTAACCATAACTACTACATACCTAACTGATCTGAACTGTAGCCTAAACCTACTGTAACTGAAATTATAACTAAACACCACATGTCAACCATTCTGAGGACTTCATTTTGACCCCAGATGGATGCCATTACATTTTTTCTCCATTAGTGTGGCTCATTTCTTGAAACAGATACATGATAGCTCATCTGCAAAAGCTCTCCCAAAACTGTTCAGTCATGTTTCAAAACTAAATTCCTTTCCCATGTAAATAGTCAGTACCACGAAAATTGCAAAGATCCTTCTCAATTGCTTTGGCTAATTTCTTGAAATAAACTGGACATTCTCAACACTCTTGGTGCTTTTGCCAAAATAACCTGGATGGTTCAGCACAACACTATGGTTAACCTGCAAAAGCTCATATCTCTCCCAGAAAGGTTCACTCTTGTGTCAAAACTAAATATCTTTCTCATATAAGTAGTCAGTGACCCCAAAATGCATTGTCCCTTTGGCATTGTGCAAGCACTGAAAGTCAAAATGTTTAGATGTTTTGTCACTATGGCAGAGGACCGTTGAAATATCCCTCATGTCCACCTCTCAGTCTTATCCAATTCTTGCAGTGACAATGGTTACTGTACTTGTTTTTTTGTCTAGCTACCAAAATGCAATTGTATATAAAACTGAAAAAATGGATTTTACTGTAAGAGTAGCCTCAAAGATTTGACATTGTGCATTGCACTCATGCTGCCAAGGAAACTGTAACCATTATTTTTCACACATAGTAACTTACATACATCAGAGTAATAATAAAATGTATGCACCATAAATATAAAATTGGAAAATTATATGTAGCCTACAGTGCTGTAAATAAAGCTAGAGTTTCACAACCAACACTTCCTCACTGGCCACCATCCTCACCCTCCTGGCCATCCACACAATGCTGTCTGTCTGATGGGTACATATTCTTGTTCACATCACAGCGTATATTATCCCTTGCAATGCAATGAGGGAAGAAAAAGCATTTGATCCTCACTGAAAATTCAGCTCCCTTTATTTATAATACACAGCAATGGAACGCTTGCTCTTCCTTCATCCCTTAAGTGCCTGTCATGCAGTGAGGATCAAATTTTATTGGACTTATTGGACAATTCCAAACTCATACTATTCAAATCCAGTTTTTCAATGTAATTATTCAAGTTCAGCGTTTCAGATTCAAATATAAATTATTCAGCATGATTAAGGTTAGACAAGTAATACAACTTG